>PVJN01017140.1:0-41112 GCA_004026805.1 Lasiurus borealis
GGGGGGGGCGCCACACCCTGGGAAAAAGGCTTGGGCACATCCAGAATGGACCAATCAACGAGCAAAGCCAGGGTGGCGTCAAGGGGCAGCTTTGGCCAATGGGAAGGAAGAACACTTCGGAGGTTCGGAGGAAGAAAAGAAAAAAAAAAGCCCCACCGAACAACAGTCGAATCCGTTTGGGGGCTTAGAAGGCTGGAAGTGGGCGTCGTTTATAAATGTTCTAGCGCCCGCTTTCCCCTTTGAAGGATGGGGTCACTTGCATCACTCCTGGCTTCGGGGAGTACGGAGAGCTGAGGAGGGTCCCGGGAAAGTACATGGGGATTGGCCGTTTGCTGGGGGCACTTGATTGGACGCTTCAATTTGGGGGGTGGGTGGGACGGAGGTGGCATCTTTGTACTCTAAAGAGAAGTTTATGGGGTTTTAAACGGAGGCAGGAGTTCCCCATCTCCCCTTCCCCCACTGGCCACTGACTTAGGTGTCTACCCAGCAAGTAGAGCGATGATATCAACCCAGTGGATAACTTTAAAATGCCCCTTGGGCTCTAAACACGAACGTATTTAATTCCCGGCTCCAGGCTGGTTTTTGAAAGGATAAGCAATAGTAATAGGGGCCCAGAGCTACCATGGGAATTCCATAGACATTTATAGCGTGCCTTTTGGGCTTCAAAGTTAACCTAAGGTCCCAGTGCCTACTCAGCCACTAATTTAATGTGTTAACACCGGAGACCTCTACTTTGAAATCGTGTCTGTAAAATAAAGGTATCAGGACTAGTTACATTGGAGATCTAAACATTTTGGAACCTATTTGAAGTGGTATGCTTGGAAAAAGAAGAGCTTGATGGGAGAAATTGCAAAAGAAAACTCAATGGCAGAGAGCTTTTGGCCCAAGGATTCTGAATGTCTGTAAACCTCCTCAAACTGTATGCAAGATGGTGTATATGTACACTTTTCTGGAGAGGGTTATCATTTAATTAAATTCTCAGAGGGGTCTGTAATACACAAAAATAACCCCCAGTCTTGGTCTAAAAAGGCTGGAGGCACCAACCTCCAAGGCAGGAGGTGAAGTACAATAGAGCTACCTCCTTTGAAATCAGGGGAAAAGGGTTCTCCAATTCCTTGTTGGGAATCTTGGCTACAGGGACCCTGTCCATAAATCTTTTTCTTGTCACCCAAAGAAAGGCAGGTTCCTCAGAGCTGAGAAGACCAGGTGAACTATCATAAAGCAGACTAATGCTTGAATCAAATCAATGGAAAGGAGTTGGCCCTGAGTTAGGAAGGGAATAGAGCTTTACTTCTGAAAACTCTTCTCTCTCATCTGTAAAGTAGGGGTAAAACCTCATTATCTTAAGAATGAGAAAAGTGCTAGCTTCTCTCTGTGCAAGCTGGGAGGCTCACTAGAAAAGAAAATGACTGGCTAGACTTAAAGCTGAATCCAGCTTAAGCACTTATCCTACGACCAGCCCCAAATCTAATAGCTTGGATTGTACATACTGTTTATAGGTTCAGAGGGTAAGACACAATAATTAGTCACTATTTACGAGTGTAAAAAAAATTGGCTATTTACGGTAGATCATGCCTGATATGTTATATTTAAGATCATAGTTTAGGTTTACTTCACTCCAACTTAGCACTAACTATATAATCCTTGGTGAGAAAACGAGGTTCCCCTGACAAGTACACCTGGAGAAGTGCAATGGGGAACATCCAAAGGCGTTTTGTCTGACTTGAAAATGATTCAACTGGAAGAATGACACAGAATGTACTCCAGTGAAATAGATAAAAATCCCTTTATTCCTGAAATGTGTGCTAACAAATTTTGAAATTGATTCTGTCGCTTGTAGTAAAACCCAGACAATGGAGGAGCACTCTGGGGTGGTGTCCTGGTTCTGGGCACCAAGAGGTCACTCCTCCAGCAACTCAGTCTTTAGTTTTTCTTCAGCTGTTTTTTGTGACGGATGGAGAGTCGTTTTGGATTCCTCTGTATGACAGAGAGGTCCGACCTTGAGGAAGACCGGTAACCCACATCCTCTGCTTTTATAGGCTTAATGATATGTCCTGGCTTGGTGACAATCTTGGGTGTAGTCAGCTTTTGGAAAGCTCTCTGGGTGTTCCATGTAGATCCTATAGGGGTCTGGATGGTTCTCTCAAATTGTTGATGGTGGGTAAATGGATATGGAAGCACCTGCACCTGGAAAAGAGAGCAGAATGACTAGGCATGAGCAGGTCTGGGGTGCAGGTGTATAATAACAATTGGTCAGGTAGTACTGGCACACGGGCCGCAGTTCTACATGATGGAGGCAGTGGGTGAAGCTACTGAACGGTCAAGGCATCTCAATGCCTCCTTCAAGCCTTAGGAGTCCTAATCTGCTTGAAGACACTGGAGAGTAGAGGGGCCTAATTTGGATTTAGGACCCCCTTCTCTCCAAGCTTATCCAACAATCTAAGGGATTGAAAATCTACCCTGACACTACCCCCATAGCTGTAGAAACATTACAGTAGTTCCATGGCTACTGTCCTCAAGTGAGTCTTCTATATAACACGACCTTCCTATTCTTGTGCCTTGCAATTTCAAGAAACACCGGGCATTTGTGTATCCCTGTAGATTTTATGACCCTTTACCCTCTCCATCTTTTCCTTTCCTGTCCTTGATAAACTAGGAATGATGTTTTGTTTTTGTCTGTTTTGTTAATCCTCACTTGAGGATATTTTTTCCCATTAATTTTTAGAGAGAGTGAAAGGGAGGGAGGGAGGGAAAAAGGAAAGGAAGGAGGGAAAAAGGAAGGTGAGAGAAGCATTGACGTGAGACAGACACACATACTGCTTGCCTCCCGCACAAGCCTAGAAACCCAGGTATATGCCCTTGACTGGGAATTGAACCTGCACCCTTTTGGTGTTAGGCTCGACACTCTCTAACCACATCAGCCAGGGCCAGGACTGATGTTTTAAGGAACCCAAAGGTTCACTCCTGAACCCTAAACTCTACTAGGCTACTACACTTAGTTAGCTTCATCCTCCACTGGCATCACAAACTGTCCCAAGCTAGAAAGCCCAAGGTAATGACAAAGGTCATCTGTCTCAAACCCAGTTTGGCTTAGAGACAAGAAGTGATTTACCCAAGAAAAGAGGAGCCTCATGGGAGAGCAGAACCTAGGCTCCTAGCCTTGCCCAGCACTCTTCTACACTCACCACAGCACTATCTTCAGACATTAAATAATCTTTAAACACTTCCCCAATTGCCAAAGAGGAGGAAAAAGGTGTAAGCCAAAAAAAATGGGGAAGTCACTATTAGTAGTCTTTGGAGATATTCAGTGGAACACTCAAAAGAAGAGGAGTACTGCCAGATGGTCCTGAAGGACAGATTCTTGTTAGGTGAAGGTAAAGTTTTATTGGGGTTGATAGCTAGATCTGTACATGTCATCCAGGACAAGAGGAAAACACACCTGGATAGTGTTCCGTTTTGGAAGATCTCCCCTTTAGTTTAAAGCACATTTTATTCTATTACATGCTAGGACTTGCAGTGTATAGCTTATTAAAAAGATGAGGAAGCCCTAGCTGGTTTGGCTCAGTGGATAGAGCATCAGCCTGTGGACTGAAGGGTCCCAGGTACGATTCCCATCAAGGGCACATGCCTTGCAGTCTCAATCCCCAGTGGTAGTGAGGGGGTTTCCCAGGAGGCAGCTGATTTAATGATTCTCTCATCATTGATGTTTCTCTCTCTCTCTCTCTTTCTTCCTTTCTCTCTGAAACCAGTAAAAACAAACAAAAAAACAAATGGCTAAGACCTCTGGAAGGGAAGAATGATCTTTATTGAGTTCCACACTCTGCCCTTCACCTACAACCTGGCCTGGTGAAGCACCTCCTTTCGCTTGCTCTTAACCTATACATGCCTGTTCACTGTGTTTTCTGGTTATGTACCCTCAACTGGGAATACAGTGTTTATAATTCAATTTCTGCAGTGACTGGTTTACAAAATGAAATTAATGAAGTGTTATTTCCTCACCTCTTTTTGTACCTACTAAACAGTCCCTCCCCCTCTTTTTCAGAAAGAAACATCCAAGTCATTTTATACTGGCTAGGGGCAGATCTTAGGGTCACAGATTGAAGAGAACATAAAAGTCGTTAAGTCTAATTTCATTCCTAAGTCCTTTCTACACATGTTCATACACCAGAGCAACAGTCTCTGGACTAGCGGAAAGTTTTTTCTTAAATTGAACTCTGCCTTTTCCTCTAACTTCTACTTTATATGATTCCACTCCACATGACAGCCTTCAGTATACTGCTCAAATTTACTTCTCTCTTGGGTAAACAACCCTAGCTCATTATCATATGACACAATTTAAAATCCTTCCACTATACTGAACAAGTACCTGTTTGTCTTCATTTTTCTTAAGATATAGCTCAAATTTTAGTCTTTGGACATTACCTTGACATAAATACCAGGCTGAAGAACAGTAGTTCTTCCTTTGGTGAGACCCATTTGCACCAGTGTTAGCAGGGCTACTAGCTGAAAACCGATCTGAAAGCCTCATCATCGCTGCAGAGATTATCCCTGTAACTCTCAATCTTTCTTCCTTGTCAGTAATTAAAACAGCAGAGTTGATCTGGAATTATTCATCTCAGAGCCAGTCAGTAAAAACAAAAATTGATTTGATTCCGTGGACAAGATCACACGTTCCCCTAGACTCGTGATTGGCAAACTGGCTCGCAAGCCACATGTGGCTCTTTGGCCCCTTGAGTGTGGCTCTTCTACAAAATACCACAGCCTGGGCGAGTCTATTTTGAAGAAGTGGTGTTAGAAAAAGTTTAAGTTTAAAAAATTTGGCTCTCGAAAGAAATTTCAATCGTTGTACTGTTGATATTTGGCTCTGTTGACTAATGAGTTTGCCGACCATTGCCCTAGACCACAGAGCACTAGAATATCCCTCCCAAGCAAGAGAGCTGGGCAGCAAAGAGGAGGCAGCTAAAGAGCTCTCCATCCCTCACCTGGTGAGCTGCTGCATGGATGTTTCGCTTCTCATTGATAATCACATTTGGTAAATTCTTGTCTTTTCTTGGAGGACCTTCAGGTGCTTTAATGAGAAACCTGGAAAGCAAAGAGGAGGATGTCTAAGAACCTTAGGACTTAGTCAAAAGGGCAGAGAGGGCTCTGATGGTGAGGTGGGCGAACCTGGTGCCCTTTTTGACAGGCTTTCTTCCCTGTTCTTACCGGCGTCTCTTCTTGGCACTGGGTTTCAGGCCCACACCGCCCCACTCGCCCCATCCAGGCAGAGTCAGGTCCACGTCCTTTGGTTTACTCGCCTCCGCAGTTTCTCTCTTCTCTTTCAAGAAATCTCTGATGACATCATCACCAGCAAAAGCTTCCTTTATCATTTGCTTTTGCTCTCTCTCTTGTTCATCCTCCTGGGAAGAAACAAGAGTGAGAACAGAGAGGGGAGTTTGGGGTAAAGTAGGAACCTCCTAATCACAAAATCTCCTTTCTGGCACTTTCTGTTTCAACTTTGATCCTCCACGATGGTCTAAGATCCTGGCTCTGTTTACTAACTTCTCTATTGTCACGGGGACTTCTAAAGACTTCAGGGAGGGAGATAACGGTGGTTAAGAGGTTCTGTAGCTACTGCTTACATTAGAGTAGTGGTTTGGGCAAGAGTGCTTGAATTTTGGGTGGTGACATTTTAGCGCCCTCTAGGGGGAAAGTGCTGAACAAAGATGGTCTTGCAATACAGATTGGTAGCCAATCATACAATTTTCTTCTCTCTAGGGTCAATATCCCCCGCTCATTATCATATGATACAATTTTAAACTTTCAGTAAGGAAGCTGCAGGATGGAGGAATGAATGGACTGTTAGGAGGAGGAGCTCCAAGTGGCCTAGCCAGTATTCAGGCATCCTTCAGCTTATAGCCCTCAAAAGGAAGGTCAGGGCTCCTGACTTGAGCAATTTCTATTACTTATTCAGGGAGTCCTGGACCGTTCGAGATCCCACTGAGTAACACAAAACCTTGGCAAGAACTCCTTAACTCACCTTTGAATGTCCTGCCTGGGATCTCATCAGAGCTTTGAGTGCCTCCCTCTTTCCTCTGAGGGCAGATTTAGAGTAACTCCAAAAAGAGTTTGGTGGTTCAGGATTTAGGATGTTGGAGTCTCAGTAGCACTCACAGATTTGCATCTATCAAATTGTCACCGGAGCCAGCGTGGCCCCATACTATTCTGGGCCTCTCAACTACCGACATGTGATCCCAGCACAACAAACTTCACTGATTCTATTCCTTGTGCAAGAAAGGCATTTTCTTCACGAGCTCTAATCCCCCATAATGGCCCAAGACACCCTGGACCCTGGCTCTGCTCACCAACTCCTCTATGGTGGGGATAGCCAAAGACTTCACGGAAGGAGATTTTGTGGTTAGGATGTTCTGTAGGTCAATCATTTTTTCCTTCGTTTTCTTCTTAGGAGCACTAGGTTGATTATTCTTCTCCGGCTGCTGCCCTTCTAATGCAGGCCTGGGAAACTCCTCATTTTGAAAGCCTCCTTCTTTGCTCAGTTCCTCTAGCTCTTCCACAGTCTGTGCTCTCTCCGGCCTCTGTAGCAACAGGGGCTCCTCTTCTTCCCCAGCAGGTCCCTCTCTCTGGACAGACAAAGCAATCCTCACTGAATCCACATTTTGCTTCCGGCACTGATGGTTGTCCTTGTTGAGTTTCTGAGACAGTGCCCTCAGTTCGGATAGCACTTCCTGGGTGCTAGGATCTGGAGGAAGAAATGAAAGCTGTCAGAAAAGTAGGTTGCATATTGCCTTGTCAATGAGCACTTACTGAACACTCTCAGCGAGCATTTATAGAGCACCCACTGGGGGCTGGGCACAGGCATACCAATGAAGAGGAGAGCTCACTAATAATTAGCTATCAAGTAGCAGGTAATGGAGTTGAGTAGTTAAAAGCAGCATGTTGGGAAGCAGATATCCTGGGCCCTAGTCCCAATTTTGCCAGTGACTCACTCTATAACAAGAACTGTGGCTTACGTGCCTCACACAGTAAATAAATCCTGGTTGGGGAAATGGCCTCATATTCCAAATTTTTAATTTTTTAAAAAAATAGGCTTTTATTGATATTTTTAAGAGAGAAAGGGAGAGGGGGAGAGAAATATCAGTGTGAGAGAAACATTGATACACATGCACCCCCACTTGGGATCAAGCCAGCAACTTGTGCATGTGCCTTGATCTGCAACTGAACAGGTGGCCTCTGAATGCAACTTTATTGTAATTTAATATTTATAATTCCTAAAAAGTGTGATTTACTATTTATAACTTACATCACAATGTCCTATTTGTAAAAACCTTATCCAGCACTGTTTTATCTTAAAGCAGTATTTCATGACCTGTTGTGGCTGAGTCAAGTAGCTTGTACTTTCCAGTCACCAGCAACGTATGAGTAAATACCACTGGTCTCTGAGAGCCTCCAGGAAAATATGGCAGTGACACACTTAACTGTCCTCTGAATTGACTCAAGTTGCCTCCATTCCCAAGTTCAGCCTGCTCTCTAGCTCTGGCTTGACGCCAGTGGAAGAAGCTACTTGAGATCTGGACTTTGGATACATCTATGTTTATTCTTCAAGGATCAAGTTTCCTTGTCCATTTTGTTTGGGATCCACGACTTCCCACTATTTCCCCAAAGGGTTGGGAACATTCTATTTTTATCAATCAAGGAAATCCAAATCCACCTTCCATACCACAAGCAATTGCTCTACACATTTAGCTAAATGGCCTGTTTCTGAAGGGGGCTCAGGAGGATGTGGCTACTTTCCTGTTGTGTAGAGACACTGCCCCATGACCTTGGTCTACAGCACTGCTCTCTAAAATCCTCTTCTGAAGTGACTGATTGTAACTATTAACCCCAGAACTCTCTAGCTGAAAATCCCAAGTAAAGGCCCTAAAATACACTTTAAGTGACAGCTGACAGCTCTTATCATTTTTGGCCATGGAAAAAACAGATTCCTGCCCGGCTAGCGTGGCTCCGTGGTTGAATGTCAACCTATAAACCAGAAGGTCATGGTTCGATTCCCAGTCAGGACACATGCCTGGGTTGCGGGCTGGATCCCCAGTGCAGGGCGTGTGGTGTGGGAGGCAACCAGTCAATGATTCTCTCTCATCATTGATGTTGCTGTCTCTCTCTCTCCCTTCCTCTCTGAAGTCAATAAAAATATATTAAAAAAATAAAAACAGATTCCTGCTGTTATCCAAATGCATTATTTCTATAGGAAATATAATCATGCCAGTGATTCTGCCCAGATAGCCAGGTGATTCTGAATGTAGGTAGTTTCCCAAGCAGGCTTTCGTGACCAGCTTTGTCCCCAGAATGGGAGCTCTCTGATCCGTCTAAGGGTGCTAACCTAACACCATTAATGTAAAATCTCTTCAAGATTACTAGTAGAAAATATAATATTCAAAAGAAGTCTGAGCACTGGGGTAAAAATTCTAATTTACCACATACCTTGTGAAGTCATTAGTTCTTGTCTGAAAAGTCTTATCCTATATCATATATCAGCTGGCATTTAAGTGCTAAAAATGCCACTCCTACTTCACAAACAGAACACTACAACCATAATTTGAAGATGCTTCATAATGCCTCATACCCTAGCCAGTTTGTCTCAGTGGACAGAGTGTCGGCCCATGGACTGAAGGGTTGAGGGTTTGATTCCGCTAAAGGGCACGTACCTCAGTTGCAAGCTGGAACTCCAACATGTGCAAGGAGGCAACCAATTGGTGTCTCTCACTTCAATGTTTCTCTCTCTCTGTCTCTCCCCTCCCCTTCTACTTTCAATGGGAAAAAATATACTTGGGAGAGGATTAACAAAAACAAAATCACCTGTGTCTGGGTATGAGTGATTTTCAGATTTGCCATCCCCCCATGTCCACTCTCTCTGGTTTGTGATTACCAGCAATGGTGACTCCTGCCCTGACTTCAAGGATGCTATCATAGTCCAGCCTTTCTGAAGACTGCAAGCTCTCAAGAGAAGAAAGCGTGTTGGAACACACATTATATAGTCATGCACATGACCACTTATTAAATGCCTTTGAAGAAAAATGGTAATGATGATCATCTGTTTTCTCTGCAGGACCCATAGCACTTTCTTAAAAGTCCCTAGAGCCTCATCATTCTGCTGTGTGTGTGGGTGGGCACACACAGTTGGTCCATAGCATTTGTACCAAGCTCTCCCTTCTGGTCCACCACAACTCACCTTTTGTTTGTCTGCCCACTGACTTGGCATCCTGGTTGAGCCCCGACTTTTTCCTAAGCGATCGCCTTTCTTCAAATTCTTTCAACAAAATTTCTTCCTCTGCCACTGGTTTGTCTTCTTCCTCACTTTCAGAAGCCTCGTTGGCCATGAGCTCTGGAAGTTGTTCATGTTCCTTCTGGATTTCAGCCTCTTTTGTATCACCAGAGTGATTCCTGACCATCCAGGGGTTCAGTCCATCTGCAGTCACGTGTACCTCATTCACCTCATCAGGGACAAGGATATCACCCTCTTCTTCCTCACTCTCGGAGGCCACCTGGACTTTCTGTGTCAGTTCTTTGTTCCTGGCCAACTGATCCTGCATAGCCTGGCGAGCCTGGAGGAAGGAGTCACAACACACATGCCTTGTCATTAGTGATCGCAATAATATCTTTCCTGGTCCATTTCTTAAAGCTGCCCCCTCTCAATCTGACTTAAGTATTTCTTACTGGTTCCTACTGTTTAAACTGTATATATACCACTGTATTACTAGCTCTGGAATAAAATGGAAGTCAAATTTTTTGTCCTTAAGGAACCAATAAGTGAAACATGGTATATATAAAAGTTTCTCTGCTCTTTAACTGGACTTGTCTTCAATGCTCTGTCTCCTTTTCCACCTTGTTCCTGGTCATTTTCCTCTTTGCCTTAGAGATTTTTTTCTGATGCCTTTTTATTTTATTTTTCAGATCCCTGGTTTTCCATCCCTTCTCACGGCTCTTACCCAACTCCGTTTTTTTTTCCTCTAATTTCACTCATTCTCTCATCCTGATGGTCTCTTACCTCCAGGTCATATTTGGCCATAATTGCCTTTGACTTTGCCCATTTTCCACTGTTCTGGTGCTTAAGGCTCATTCGCTCCTGGGAAGAAAGGAGAGAGTGAGATCTGTATTGCTTTCTGGGGAAAGGTGGTTCAGGGGTAGGGCAAGAGGCAGCCTCACCATCATTCTGGCCTTTTCGAGTTTTTCCAGTTCTTCCAGTGCAGCAGCAGGATTGGTCTTCTGCAGCTTCTCAAACTCTTGTAGGGCTTTCTTGGCCTTTCCTTTCTTTAGAACTCTGTGATACCTACAGGGTAATGAGGGGGGTACAAGGAAAGAGATTCAGTGGAAACAATGATGCCACACACAAAAGAGTCCCTACTACCAAGAGGCCAAAATGGACATCACAGAGCTAGGTGACTGGAAGGAGCCAATTTGGGACTTGAGAGTGCTGGCATACCTCTCAGTCCCTGCAGCCCACAAGGCAGACCTCTGCAGAGCAAGTCTATACTGCAAGGAAGAATAAGCCATATTCCAAAGAGGCAAAAAGGCAGGAAAGAAGCCCTGCTGGCCTCAACAGCTGTAAAATTCCGAGTTCATTCTACAGAAATCACTCTGTCATGCCCTGGAAAGGAGAGAAAGTAATTGTGCAGGCCTCTTTTTTGAGCAACAACCAAGACAGAAGGCCAAAGCTAGTGGAGAGGTCACCAGTGAAGCAGGCAACACTTTTATGAGGTTGGTCTTAAGGAAAATAAAAGTCACTCCTATTTGTGACCTCTTCTATATGACCTCAACTGCCATGTCAAAGGTTCTTTCCACTTCACTTTCTTTCATGAAACTCAAGACTAGTTAGCATGGGTCCCAGTATCCTTTTTTAAATTATTATTTTAAATGGTAATTGTACCAATTTTCATTTTTTGAAATATATTTTTATGGATTTCTGAAAGGAAGGGAGAGGAAAGAGAGATAGAAATATAAATGATGAAAGAGAATCATTAATTGGCTGCTTCCTTCACACCCCACATTGGGGATTGAGCCCTGACCAGGAACTGAACCATGACCTCCTCTTCATAGGTCAACACTCAACCACTGAGACACATTGGCTAGGCTCTTTTTAATTTTTTTTGTTGTTGAATTTATTGGGATGACACTGGTTAATGAAATTATATGGGTTTCAGGCATAGCTCCTTACTTTTTGCTTTTGATTTTCTTCTCTCTTCGAGCCCTGGCCTCATAGTAAGACTGCAGGGCCCGGGCCCTCTGAAGCTCTGCTCGGCGCATCTTAGCCTACAATGAATGAGATTTACAGTGACTCCTGGGCTTGTGAGCAAATTGCTGGGAGAAACAGGCCATGCCTGGGTGTATAAAAGGCCTATCACACTCACCTCTTCCAGGCTCATGGCTTTGAGAGAAGCCTTTTCCATAGGAGTCAGTAAAGGGTCTGTCACTGGCTGCTTGTTCTTACAAAGGAGGTTAAAAATCTCCTGCTCCAGGGGTGTTCTTGCCTTAAAAGACATCACAAAACATCCCGAGTCTTAAGCCATGCTTCCACTGTTTCCCTCTTTCCAGTCTTATGACCATCTACTTTGACCCCATAATTGAAATCACTAAATGGATAGGATTGGCTATTACAGCAGAAAAGGGGTTCCAGTTTTGCTGCCCAGATGTGCAGATAAAGCCTTATTTTATTTTGATTTAAGACAACTTCAGCAAGGAGACTCTGAGACTAGTCTCTATATTACTCTGTGTTTGGATTAATATATTTAAAACAGAATGCCATTCTCTTAAGAATAGAAGCAGGATGCCCTTAAAGTAAATGCTGGCAGGAAAGAGGAAGAGCAATACCACATATCAATTTTGATAGTTGCAAAACAAAATGGCCCCTGTATTATTATGCATATGGTATAGGTAGGAATCTCAGATTTCATATAAGGCTCCTTTTAAAAATATTTCTAGAGGGAAGGGGAGATTAGGTCTCAGGTGAGCACAAAAAGACACGGTCTTTAAAAATATGACCTTCACATAACTGGCTTCCTGACCTCATTTCCTGGTCCATTTAAATTTAGTTCAAATTTAATTCTAGTCATCTTCTAACTTGGGTTCCAGTTCCTCAGTTTCCAGTAAACTTTGCATGCTAGGTAGTATCTACATGCATAAAACGAATGGACTGTGAACAAGTTACTTCATATGTCAGCCAAACACCTCATTTACTGCTTGACTGATAATGTAAGGAGGGCCAAAATAATCAGGCCAATCATGACACAGTCCATTTTGGCAAGGTACAAAGATAGCCCTAGGCCAGTGGTCAGCAAACTGAAGCTCGTGAGCCACATGAGGCTCTTTGGCCCCTTGAGTGTGGCTCTTTCACAAAATACCACATGCGGGTGCGCATGTACATTGCAATTGAAGGAGTACCCTAATTAAGTTAATAACAATGTACCTACCTATATAGTTTAAGTTTAAAAAATTTGGCTCTCAAAAGAAATTTCAGTCGTTGTACTGCTGATATTTGGCTCTGTTGACTAATGAGTTTGCTGACCACTGCCCTAGGCAACAGAGCCAGTTTCAAACCTCATACACACTTTATATGTGGTTTTCATATATTATGGTCAGTCTCAAACTTACAGATATCTAGACAAATGCATAAATACACATCATCATACATTACACATTGCTATTGATTTAATCATAAACCTATTCTATTGAATGGTAAAGGTACACATTCTTCCATTTTTAGTATATGTAGTAGTGATCAATCACAGGCTACAAAGTGATTTATATTACAGTGTTGTAATCTCCCTCCAATTCAATTCAATTTACAAACATTTATTGATTGCAGCTACATTGTAGGTACTTGTAAAGGGTGCTAGAATACACAATTGATTAAGCTCATTCCTGTCCTCATAGAGCTCACAGCCTTTCAGAGGAAAGAGACAAATCCATCACTAACAACATAATAGGTTAAATGTTAGTCCAAAGAAGTAATCATAGAGAAACAATTAATTCTGATCAGGGGGTGAGTTAGGCTTGAGGAAGGAAGGGACTTTTTGAATTAGGTTTTGTTTGAGGTATAGTACAATTCTGTGAAGGAGAGGGCCAAGTGGAGAGATCAGTATAAGCAAAACCAGATATATGAAAAGGAGAAGTATGTAAGCGGACAATGTAAGCCAAAATGCTCAGTGCTTGTCTCATTCTACAAGTGGAAAGCTTCTGAAGGACTTTAAACAGGAAAGTGACAATTAGTTTTATGTTTCAGAAAGCAAATCCTGGTGATTGTGTAAGAGAATATACAGGGTGGAGCAAAAGTAGGTTTACAATTATGAGTACGTGAAACAGAGTTTATTTTTGTATTATTATTTATTAATTATTGTTATTATTTTCCTACTTTTGGCCAACTGTATGTAAAGTTGCAAATGAAAGCTGAAAATGAAAATGAGAAGAGGAACCAGGTATCTGAGAGCTGTTACAGAGACAGAATTCACACACTAGCACACTGCCTGGTCTGGGGAGGAGTCAACAGAAGGAGAAATGAGATGTCTGAGGTATGGAGTTATGCTGTTGACTGAGTTACAGAATGAAGGTGGTGGTACAGATTCAGGAGTCTGGGGAAGGAAAATGCCAAGTTTACTTTGTTGTGTGTGCAATTTAAAATGCACGGGGGAGACCTAGGTGAGGCCTACTAGTCATATGGAATTTGGAACTGGAGCTTAGAAGAAGGAAGGGTTGAGAGTGATCTGTAGCATATACAGGTGGTAGTCAAAAGTCACAGAATTTACAGGGCAAGAATAAAAAGGACTAAGAAAGTCAGATAGATAAAAATCAGGAGTATGTCACAGAAGCCAAGGCAGGCAGTTTTAACAATGTATCAATAGTGTCAAATTGGCTGAAGACTGAAGAAGGCCTGGGATGTGGTGACTAAGAGGTCTCTCATCAATGGCTTTTGAAAGAAGTTTTAGGCCCTAACCAGTTTGGCTCAGTGATAGAGTGGCAGCCCAAGGGAGGCAACCAATCGATGTGTCTGTCATTGATGTTTCTCTCTCTGTGTCTCTCCACCTCCCTTTCACTATCTCTTAAAAAAATCAATGGAAAAATATCCTAGGGTAAGGATTAACTAATTAACTAAATAATCAAACTATGGTCCTTTCTTATCAGCTAAGATTTACTTCATTTTTAAAAACGTTTAAAAATTAATTTATCTGGTTTTTAATAACATCAGTTTGTACACTCTGGGCTAGAGTAAGTCAAAGGGGTTTATTTACTATGTTTTCATAGTCTTTAAAAGGCTAATGTATATTGTGAATCACCAATCTCCAATAGGGGCAGGCAGCATTTTCTAGCAATGGGATTCCCCCTCCCCTTTTGAGGGCATATTAAGAAACAAGGGTTTTGAGGTGAAAACTCTACAAAGTGCCAGTGGAGGCTTCTCATGGAGGGAAGGAGAGAGGGGCTGAGAAGAGTTATCTTACATAATTTCTAGCACTTTGCAGTTTACAAATGCTTTCACGTGCATTATCCCATTTAATTCTTCTTAGCTAGAGTCTAATGGAATTTTAGGAAGCTGAACCAAGACTTTTTGGAAAAAGGTAATTAAAATTTGGCACTAGGGGAGGAATCCAAGATGGTGGCATGGGTAAACACCTACACTGCTGCCTTGCACAATAATTTCAAAACTACAACTAAAAGACAGAACAGACATCATCCAGAACCACAGGAAAGCTGGCTGAGTGGAAATTCTACAACTAGAAGGAAAGAGAGAGGCTCACAGAGACCCAGAGGAACTGCAAAAAGCTGAGGTACGGAGACGCACGCGTGGAGAGTGGGTGCTGGAGTACCTGGCTGGCTTTCTCTGGCAGGAGGGAGATGGAGACTCCCAACTGCAGTGAACCCCTTATCCTATGGCACTGAACCCCAGGTCTAGCCAAAAACTCATATTGGGGGAGTTTGGACTGTGAAAAGGGAGAAATGCACAGAAATATAGGGCAGCTGCGAAAGGGCAGAAGTCTGGTGGTGTGCAGAAGACTTATTGCTGATTGTGCCGCTGGCTTTCACAAGTAGGCGGGAGACAGAGCCTCCCAACTGTGCCACTTCTAACTCCACTGAACCCCAGTTTGGGGCAAAACCCTGGGGACCCAGACTCATGTGGTCCCGGAGCGCAGGGGAGCTGGAAAGGCAGCAGTCTAGAGGCACTGCGTGCGCACAAGGGACTGCTCCAGCGATTACCCAGAGTCATGTGAGACCCAGGGGCCGTGGAGGGTGGGGCCGACTGGAAGGCAAGGCGGTCCATTTAAACCCTGAGACTCCACCCATCCCAAGCTCAATAGAGAGGCTCTTGCAGTTTTGCAAGATCATAAGGCTGAATCCAACACAGAAGTGCTCCCAGCATAGTGAAAATGTGGAGACAAAGGAAGAGATCACAAACAAAAGAAATGGAAAAAAAAACCGACAACGACTGGATATAGAGTTCAAAACCACGGTTATAAGGTTTTTCAAGAATATCCTAGAAAAGATGGATAAATTTAGCGAGACCCAAGAGGAGAGGAAAAAGGACCAACTAGAGATGAAAAAGGACCAACTAGAAATTAAACATACACTGACTGAAGTAAAAAATATTATACAGAGACCTAATAGCAGACTAGAGGAAAGCAAGAATCAAGTCAAAATTTTGAAATATAAAGAATCATAAAACACTCAACTGGAAAAAGAAGAAGAAAAAAGAATCCAAAAATGTGAAGATAATGTAAGGAACCTCTGGGACAGCTTCAAGCGTACCAACATCAGAATTGTGGGGGTTCCAGAAGAAGAGAGAGAGCAAGATACTGAAAACCTATTTAAAGAAATAATGACTGAAAACTTCTCAAATCTGGTGAAAGAAATAGACTTACACACAGAACCCCATATAAAAGGAATCCAAAGAGGACTACACCAATACACATCATAATTAAATATCAAGAGCAAAAGACAAAGAGAGAATATTAAAAGTAGCAAGAGAAAACAGTTAATTACCTACAAGGGAGCATCCATACGACTGTCAGCTGATTTCTCAACAGAAGCTATGCAGGCCAGATGGGAATGGCAAGAAATATTCAAAGTGATGAATAGCAAGAACCTCAACCAAGAATACTCTATCCAGCAAAGCTATCATTCAGAATTGAAGGGCAGATAAAGAGCTTCACAGATAAGAAAAAGCTAAAGGAGTTCATCAGCACCAAACCAGTATTATATGAAATGCTGAAAGGAACTCTTTAAGAAGAGAAAGAAGAAAAAGGTAAAAGATAAAAAATTATGAACAACAAATACATATCTATCAACAAGGGAATCTAAAAATTAAGTGAATTAGGAATTTGATCAACAGAATAAACTAGTGAATATAGTAGAATCAGGAGCACAGAAAGGGAGTGGACTGATAATTGTCAGTGAGGGGGATGCAGGGAGAAACTGGACAAAAATCATACACGTATGGATGAGGTCAAAGGGGAGAGGTAAGGGTAGAGGGAGGGGTGGGAGCTGGGTGGAGGGGAGCTATGGAGGGGAAAAAAGAAAACAAATGTAATAATCTGAATAAAGGTTTAATTTTAAAAAAGGTAAAAAAACAAAACAAAACTTTTTCGACTGTTTTTCTTAAATCCTCACCCAAGGACATACTTAGATGGAGGGAGAGAGAGAAAAACATCAGTGTGAGAGAGAAACATTGACTGGTTGCCCTCTATATGTGCCCCAACTGGGGATCGAACCTGCAACCCAGGTATGGCTAGCAACTTTTCTGTGTACAGCACAATGTTCAACCAACTGAACTGCTCAATTAACTGAGCCACACCAGCTGGGCTGCTGCTTCTTTTTAAAAAATTATGGTTTTATTAATTTTAGAGAGAGAGGAAGGGAAAGAGAGAAAAAGAGAAAATCCATCAGCTGCCTTCTACATACACCCTGACTGGGTATCAAGCCCACAACCTTGGAATCAAACCAGCGACCTTTCAGTGAATGGGATGATGCTCAACCCACTGAGCCACACTGACCTGGTGACTTTTTGGATTCTTGATCTTCAGAAATACTAATATATTACTAGTCCTTGGCACTTTGCATTCTAAGTTGTAAGAAGAGAATTGAGAGTTGCTAGCTAGAAAGCACCCCCTGACCTAAGCATTTCCTTATTTCTCTGTGCCACACTGGCGTCATTTCTCAAAAAATGAATCTTGGCATGAGTGGTCCAACAGATTCAATGGAGAGTCTCTGGGCAACTCTGTCTTGCACAGGGAGTTCCTGGAGAGTAGAGGTACCATTATTAGTGCAATCTTCGCCCCATCTCATCCTTAATACTAAACTCAGCATTTTCCTGCAATCTCCCAAGATTACACTGTCATTTGAAAAAACAAGTGTGTAGTATGTAGTAGCATACCACTACCTTTTTGACAAAAATAAGATAAACACAAATATGTATCAGTAAAACTCTTACATTAGCAATAACAAAAATCTTATAGAAGTGGTTACATCCGGTTGAATATGGGGTAAAAATGTTTAGATGAGGTCAGAGGTAAGTCAGACTTTTCACTATATATCATCTATACTTTTTAAAATATATATATACTGTATTTACTGATTTTTTACTGATAGGAAAGAAAAGTAACAGAGTTAGAAACATCAATCAGCTGCCTTGTGCACACTCCCTACTGGGAATGTGCCTGCAATCAAGGTACATCCCCTTGACCGGAATTGAACCTGAGAGCCTTCAGTCTGCAGGCCAAGGATCTATCCACTGAGTCAAACCAGTTAGGGCTATCATCTATACTTTTATTTTTGAATCCTGCAAATTATATTATCTCTTAATTTTTTTCTGAAGTCTCCTTTCCATCCTACAGCCACACTTTATTTTTTTTAAATTTAAACATATTTTTATTGATTTCAAAGAGGAAAGAAAAGGGATAGAAAGATAGGAACATCAATGATGAAAGAGAATCATTGATTGGCTGCTTCTTGCTCGTCTCACAACCCGGGTATGTGCCCTGACTGGGAATGGAATTGTTACACTCAACCACTGAACAATGCTGGCTGGGCACAATGTTATATTTTAAGGTTATATTCCTTTATAAGCAAAGTTTGGGTCTGCTGAATTCCTGATTTCCTCCAGGTCAGAATGTGGCATTGAAAGCTTTTTACTATAAAAACTGGGATGTGAAAAAAAATGCATCATGTTTCTTCTTTAATGGCAACTGGATGTTTTAACACAGAAACACGGAAATAACCATGTGTACTGTATGCTACAAACTGTTGAAGAGCAACTATAGAGCCACTGTGATTGGCTATTGCATGGCTGACAATGAATCTTGCTACCCCCTTCCTTCCCTTTCTGACTGATAAGACTACAATCACTGCAGCTGGAATTTCAGTTTAACATGCCCAACCAAATCAAGTGCAGACCCTGCAATCTCCACATTGTACTTTCCTGGCACTTACCTTCCAGCCATTGAGCACATGCTCAATGGGAGCAAAGGATGACTGCTCCTTCATCAGGGGGAAAACCAGCTGTTCTGCTTGTCGGTTCTTCTGAACGATAGGATCCCATTTGGAGAGCGTCTGTGAGGTTTTATTGAATGCCACTTCTCTGTGGATCTGAAACAGGCAAAATACACAAGAGCCACAACATTAGGCAACAAACTCAAAGGAGTAGGAGGAAATTAGGAGGCAATGTTTCTTAGCCCAAGGATCAGGATGCTAGAGATAAACTCTTGTTTACTTCTCAGGACTGAACTTTCCCTGGGATTAGTTTTAATCTTTTACATGATTAGGCAATCACAACTTCCCCTCCCATTTGTAAGGTTTTCCCCCTCCTTTCCTTCTTACCCTGTTTTTCCTGATTAGTTCAATTTCTCCCTCTTAATGAATACTTTTTAACTCACCCGTTCAACCTCTTCCTTGTTAAGGGGTAGCTCCACAGTCTTCTTTGATTTGACTCTATTCAATTGCTTTTTCACAGTGGCTACCGAGGATGAAGTTTTAACAGGCTCAAGCAGATCTGAAAGGACTAGCCTTTCTCCTGATCCTGTAGAAAGGCCAAACTTTCTGGTCAGATTGATTAAGTGAGGCCAGATCTCAATATCACACAGATAGATCCCTAGGCAGAAAATGCTGGAAGACAGGCAAATATGCAGGAAAGCACGAATAATGCTCTTACTTCAAGTCGTTAGTTACAGTGGCATGATCACGTTCCCTCATTCTCACACGTGTTGGAGGGTAGAAGAAAATTATTTTATTTTAAAAAGTCACTTGCTTTTCTCTCGGTCTTTCTGCTTTCACTCTTGCCCCACTGCAATTCATTCTTCACACAGCAGCCAAAGTGATATTTTGAAAATGCAAATCACAGCATATCATGATCCTGCTGAAAATCCTCCAGTGGCTCCCCTTATACTTGGAATTATAGTCATCCCTTGGTATTCATAGCAGTTTGGTTACAAGACTTTGTGGATACCAAAATCTAAGGCTGCTCAAGTCCCTTATATCAAATGGTGTCATATTTGCTGTAACCTATATTTTGCTTATAGGCTGTAGCAGGGTATGCCTACACATAACTTTATTCGAAAGGATTCAGCCTCGTGTTCAGTGTGTGGCAAATTCAAGCTTTGCCTTTTGGAATTTTCTGGTGTTTCTTAATTCAAATATTTGCAATTCATGGTTGATTGAAGGCAATGATGTGAAAATCAAGGATATGGAAGGCCAACTACATGAATCTAAAGGACACAGCACTATGGGATCTAGTCCCTATATGGGATCTTGGTCTGTCATTCCAATGTTGTGTCACTCCTACTTCCATGATGTTCCAGTCATACTTCCTATTCTTCAAACATGCTGAGCCTGTTTCTTCCTTACAGCCTTTATACCAGTTGCCCCCTGGCCTGGAATGCTTTCCCTTGTTTGCATGACTGACTTTTCTTGTCATTCATAGCTCTTTATTGCATCATCCTGTTTTAATTTTCTGTTGTCTCCACATCCCACTAGAATGTAAGCCTCATGAGATCAGTGTATTATGCTTTATCTAAACCAGTGATTTTCAACTTTTATCATCTCAAGGCACACATAAACTTGGTAAAATTCTTTGGCACACCAATATATATAATTGATCTGACAAAGAAAAGGTATAATTTTGATTCATTCACACTGGGTGGCTATTGTGTGGGCTGTTGTCACTGTCATTTTTTTAATTTGACAATCTAAGGGGAAAAGGGTCTGTATTGCATGTTTTTAAAATTCTTGCAGCACACTAGTTGAAAATCACTGATCTAAACTGTTCTGAAACTAAGTATTTGCTGAATGAACAAGTTTGGGAGAATACTTTGTTATTTGTTCTGGGAAGTTATAGTTATAAGTTTAGTGGTTACTAAAGGAATATAACTCATTTAAGCTTCTTAAGTTGTGAATATGGTGGCAAAGATTTGGCATCTAGACTTGGTATCAGGTTGAAATCCCAACTCTGCCATTTACTAGGTCATGAATTCTCACAGGGGTGAAGGTCACTCCCCCATCTAGGGGGTAAAAATCGTTTCTTGGGAGAATGTGTGAAAAGAATATTGTATATTACAACGTTTTGTGTTGCTCTGAAGCTCAACCCTATCCAACTAAATTACATTCCTTAGTATTGGACTTCCCGGCTGGGGCGAGAGAGGGGTGAGGGAGGTAGTGAAGAAACAAAGTATATAAAAAGGCTCCCCACGAAGCTAAAAAGAGAAAAAAGGTTGAGAAACACTATACTAGGTGAAGGCTTGCAAGTAAGTAACTTGACTTATTGGAGCTCCAGTGGGAGAAATTATCTGCCTGTTAAGATTCAAAGCACTGTGAGAACTGAAATAAAAATGAAACCGTGGACATGATTAAGCTAATGAGAGGCAGCTGTCTTCATTCATGTCCCTCTCCTTGAAGTAGCTCATCAAGCTCAGTGGAAGACCTTGACTGTGGCCTTCTATGCTTTATTCTAGAAATGGAAGAAACTCAAGAGCATCTGACCACCCTCTTCACCTACTTACAGGTAAATATTTAAAGTATGACCCATTAATCACATCAAAAACAGTTCTTAGGTGGTGAACATTATACTTTTGGAACTCCACAAGCTCCATACACAGATAGCTTCCTTTGTGAACTTACCTTCAGAACTGACTGTGAACTCTGACACCTTCAGACTAGCCTCAGATCTCTCAGCCAATTTCCGCCTGAAATTTAGGCAAAACAAAATATAGAAGGAATGGACACATATTTCTGGGGAACACATACTTCTTTGTAACAAAGCAACCAGGAAATCTCTTCCTAACCTGGACTTGATACTCTTAACTATCTCTTAATGTAGACTCAGACCCAAAAAAACACAAGGCAATACAAGGTAGGCATAATGGAAAAAGTATCAGATTGGATTTAAACATATTTGGATTTAAATACAAAAAACAAGTATACCTGAATTTGAATCCTGGATGTCACTTATGAACAGTTATTGTGGGGAAAGTCAATTAATTTCTCTAATGGGGATAAGTAATGTCTACTCAATGCTTCAAAAACATAGGTATTCAGTAAGAATTCAATTCATAAGCACAGCCTTAACTGGTTTGGCTCAGTGGATAGAGTGTCGGCCTGTGGACTGAATGGTCCCAGGTTCGATTCCGGTTAAGGGCATGTTCCTTAGTTGCAGGCACATCCCCAGTGGGAGGTGTGCAGGAGGCAGCTGATTGATGTTTCTCTCATTGATGTTTCTCTCTCTATCCTTCTCCCTTACTCTCTGTAAAAACTCAATAAAATATAAAAAAATAAATTAAAAAGAAAAGAATTCATAAGCACAGAGGTCTAACACAATAATAGCTAACAGTAACATAATGTTTACTAAGTGGTGGGCATTAGTTTAATACCTTTACATTCATTAACTCATTTAAATGTCACAATCCTATAAGTTAGGTACTATTATTAATCTTATTTTCAAATTGAAGAAATTGAGGTGCAGAGAGTACATAAACTTTGCCTATCTTCAAAGTATGTGCTCTTAATGATGTTGGCACTTGTGTCTTCATTGTCGTAGGAACTTAATGAATATTAGTTGCAGATAAATATCATGGAATCAGATTATCAGATTACAACCTGTCCAAATGATGGGAATGTTACCTATTCTTTCCATCAAGGGAACTGATTGCTTCCAGAAGCTTTTGATGCTTTCGCTCTCCACCACCATCCCCCTAGACACAGAAAAGGAAAGAAAAAAAACATCAGAATGATGAGGGGAGGGAAAAGGCAGTGTGGAAATTGAAGTCCATGTAAAATCTCTCCATCTTTTGGTCAGTGGTGAATCAGAGAGGTCTGGTGTGCTGGTCTGAAAGAACTGCTTCAAAAATCAAACTCCCTCATTACAGATTAAAACCTTAGTAACGTTATACTTCCGTCTTAACTTGTTCGGGGAAGAAAAGTGCGATGGGAATAATGTTTCTATATGTAACATAATGTGATTTGACTCAGAAACTCTCAAATTAAAAAACAAATCTAAGTAGCTTTTTCAAGAGAATAAAGAGTTGGAATTCCTATAGCATCTGTTGGAGATCCAGCTTAATTATGTATATTGCAGTCAGACCCTGAACTCTACAGAAATCCAAATCTGCTAAATAGGAAAACCCTATGAGGACTGTATATTTTGTTCTTATATACTCAACTATACTTAATTTGAAAACAGTGTATCTTATACAGTCTTCACTCTCATAGCACTTAATATAGTATCCTCTACATGAAACACTAAACAAGTGGTTGTAATTTATTTGCAAGGCCTGAACAAATAGAAACAATTTCGCCACCTATTTCCTTTCCAGGAATGTGCTGCCTAACTTTGAGGCAGAAGGGAACGAGAGAAGCCAGTTTAGCAATTGTTGCCCACCTCATCTTCACTACTGCTCGAGGGGTAGTCATTTGGCAAATCTTCTAGTTCTTCTTGTCCCCTTAGAGCCAGAAGGCTGTTAAAGGAGATAAAAGAAAAATATTATCAGTTGAAATAACAAGAGGTGAAGAGAGGTTGGTAATACCCACACAGAAATGCATGAAGAAGATATAACACCCTTCAGTGATTGGCACTGCATTTCCCACTGACCTTTGGGAGGCTGTAAAAATATCAGACCCTAGGGAAGGTGTAGAAGACGCGGTTGCTGGCCCGAGGCCAGGCAGTTTCATCATTTAATATTTCTAAACATCCTCCACATGGAAGAAACCTTTATAGGTGCAGCTTAATCAGAAGTGACATCTTGATCACTTGTTCCCAGGAATGAGGAAACAGAACTGGATGGAAGCAGGTGAATAAGCCATTTTTCCTGAGGCTTTCTCAGCAAAGTAGACGCTGAACTAAGGAATACTGGTACCCAGAAATGAGTTATGGAATCTGCATCAGTCTTCGCAAGGCAAGTTGTGCTGAACGGATATTTAGTTCCCCTATTGGGTGGGATGAAACATCACAGGAAAAACGTCGCAGATGGCTCCCATCAGCAAAGGTTTACAAGACAAGGGATTTTACAGCACAGGTACTGCCTGCACTGAGGAGTGAAATGCGCGGAAGAAGAGGCAGAAGAGTCACGTGACAAGAGCAATGCAACATATTAACTTAGCTGGAGAGGAGAGATCGCATCAGGACCGCAAGGATAAGAATACAGCTAGGGAGAGAATTAACTTAAATTAAAAGAGTTTTAGGGGACGGATCGCGGAAACAGTAACGAATAGCGAAGTTTTGAGAGGGAAACAAGTGTAATCTGTTAAGCGACATCCACGTCTCAAAATCCGACCCCCATTGAAACGCAGCCTCCCGACCCTTCTTCACCCCTCACCTCTTAGCAGCCTGAATCCCGCTCATCTCAGCCGTCTGCCCCTCACATGGACCAGGAGCGGAAGCTAAAAGGAAGGCAATTTCCGTACCGGCCGCAAAGCAATTTCTGCTTCCTCCAATCACGTGTGACGAGTGGCGTCATTTCCGGCCCGACCCGGGCTTGCAAGAAACCGGACCTACATGGGAGGGGCCTGCGGGGACACCGGAGCTTGGACGATAAAGCCTGCCACTGGGCGGAGCTTTGCTGGACCCACCCACCCCTCTTGTGTCCCCAGCGTGGGTGTTCCTCCTTTAGGCCCCTGGTTTCGGAGCGGCCCAAAGTGGGAGATCCTTAGGGTAGGAGTGCTGTCCTGCCAGAGACGGGTCGAGAATTTGCTGCCCCTGCTGGATCCGAAAGGACAGGTTCCAGCTCCCCTCAGTGTTGGACAGCGTTCTGCCAGCTGCCTTGGGCCAGCTGCAGGCTTTCTGAGCACTTGCGTGCTGGCCAGCAGCGTGTTATGCCCTTGTGATTCATCAGTGAACAAAGCAAATTTTCTCTTCAGGAAAAATCCCCTCTCCTGCGGTGCCCTCTTGTCATTGCAGCTCTCTAGGTTCCTTCTTTCTTATAACAAAGTATCATCCAAGATTGGGCTGTGGGTGGTAGAAACTTCCTCATCTCCCATAAATTTTGTTTGTTTTTTGTTAATCCTCACCGGAGGTATTTTTCCATTGAATGTTAGAGAGAGGAAAAGAGAGAGGAACATCGATGTGAGAGAAACACATCCTTTGGTGCCTCCTGCACAAGCCCTGACCATGGCCCTGCAGGGAGTAGCCTGCAACCAGGGTACATGCCCTTGACCAGAATCGAAACGGATCCTTTGGTCCACAGGCCAGTGCTCTATCCACTGAACCAAACCGGCTAGGGCTATAAAATATTTCAAATATAGACAAGTACAGACAATCATATGGCTTTACCCTTACACTTGTTCAGAGTAAAAACATTGGGGTCACTGACTCCTTTCACTTACTGTGTTTCACAATTTTTGCAACATTATATCAACTGTGCTATTGTTTTAATTTTTTTATTTTTGTTGTTGGGTTTTATTGGGGTGACATTGGTTGGCAGGACCATGCATGTTTCAGTTGTACAACTCAATAGAACATTGTCTGCATACTGCATCATGTGCCCAATCACCTGAAGTGGAGTTTCTTTCCATCCCCATTTATCCCCCTTCTGCTCTCTTCCATCTCCCCTCACTCCCCTTTGCCTCTGGCTATCACCATATGGTTGTCTGTGTGTATGTGTTTGTGCTATTATTTTAAAATATACTTTAAAATTGACTCCTTTCCCTATCATTCTAATATCTATTTGATTCCTCTTCTTCATTGACACCCTCAAAATACATCTAGTTTTAGCAGTTCTCATCATTCCTACTAAGAACATAGTCTCATATACCATCATCCATTTGCCTGAATTATTGCAATAGCCTCATAAGTGGATCTGCCAACTTCTGCCCATGCCTCTCACATTCCACAATCTATCTTCAATGCAGCAAGCACCCCCCCCCCAAAGGAGAATCATGTTAAAATGTCAGTCAGATGATTTTATTCCTCTGCTCAAAATATTGCAAAATCACACACAAAATTTTTAAAGCCAGAGTTCTAATAATCTAAAACACAAAAAGAAATGTTATTAAATTAAAGAAAAGTAGCAAAGTAATGTTTGAAATATTCTTGGTATTGATTTTTTTTTAAATTTTTATTGACTTCAGAGAAGAAGGGAGAGAGAAAGAGAGAGACAGAAACATCAACGATGACAGAGAATCGTAAGTTGGCTGCCTCCTGCATGCCCTCCTCACTGGGGCCCAAGCCCACAACCCAGGCATGTGCCCTGCCGGAGAATTGAACCGTGACCTTCTGGTTCACAGCTCATTACTCAACCCCTGAGGCACGTAGGCCAGGAGGCATTGATTCTTTTAAGCTCCTCCTATTTGACTTTCCCTTCACCATTCCACTGAAACTGCTTTGGATAAGATCAGTAACACCTGAGGTTGTTAAATAAAATGGATACTTCTCAGTCTTTGCCTTCCCAGAACTTTGTGTGGTATTTGATACTATTGGTTTCTTTTTTTATTCATTTTCAGGACAAGTTTTTGACCATTTACTATGTTTCATGCCTCTAGGCACTGGGGGTACTTTGGTGTACAGAACAGACATAATCCGTGGCTTACATAGTCTCAATTCAAATGGAATTAAACACAATTTTGTCTTTGTTGACTCTCCACCCTGGGCTTTCATGACTCCACCCTCTCCTGGTATGAACCAGCTTCCTTAGTCTTCTCTGATGGCTACCACAACTCCTTCCCTTTAATTACATGGAAATACACTAATTTTTATATATACATATCAGTTCATAATCCCCAACAATATAACTGCCAGATCTGCCACCTTGAAGTGAGCATATTCCTAATACAATTTGCAACAATCTGAACTTGGAAGCAGATTGCTTTTTTGTTTGTTTGAAAGTAGATCTTCCTTAGAGCTCCCAGATCAAGCCAACACCTTGATTTTGGCTTTCTGAAAGCTTAAACAGAGAACTTGCCTTGGTCTTGTGACCTATAGAACTGTGAACTAGTAAGTGGGTATTGTTTTAAGCAGCTAAATTTATTACATAGCAGTAGAAAACTAATGCATTGAGAGAGCCATTCCAGATCTCTTATGGTTCCTCCTATGTATCATTTCCTTCCATTCAATGTATTTGTGTATTGAATCTTAAGTGTATTTGTTTTATCCCAGATGGTGTGACTCAGTTGGTTGAGCATTGCCCCAAGCACCAAGAGGTCACCAGTTTGATTCCTCATCAGCGCACATGCCCTGCTTGCAAGCTTGATCTCCAGTAATGGGTGTACAGAAGACAGTAGATCAATGTTACTCTCTCATCAATGTTTCTATCTTTCTCCCCCTCTCCTTTCCTCTCTCTCTAAATATCAATAAAAACATATTTAAAAGCCTGGCCTGTGTGGCTCAGTGGTTGAGTATTGGCCTATGAATCAGGAGGTCACGGTTTGATTCCTGATCAGGGCACATGTCTGGGTTTCGGCTTGATCCCCACTGTGGGGCATCATTGATGTTTCCATTTCTCTCTCTCTGTTTTAAAAATATAAAATAAAAATATAAAGTGTATATGTTTTAGACAGTATACAGTTAGATTCTGTTTTTAATCTAGCCTGATAATCTTTTGTGTTTTTTTCCCCTGTAGTGCTTATTTCATTTACATTTAATATATTTATTGGTTACAATATAAATATAATTACTTATAACTATTTTCTATATGTATGTCTCCTGTATATTTTCTTCTTTACTGCTTACTTTTGCACTTAATAGACATTTTCTAGTGTGCCCTTTAAATTCTCTTCATTTACTCTATTTGTTGAATTATTGTCTTAGTGGTTGCTCTGTATATTAACTATACATCTTAAAACAATATACTTCACATTAATGCTAATTTATTTCTGGTAGTATACAGAAACTGCTCCAGGATAGCTCCCTTTCCTCTCCCCTCCTTTGTACTATTATCATAGACAGTGTATCTTATATATTCTATAGCTAACATATTTAACAATTATTGTTTTGTGCAGATGTCTTTTAAAGCAGTTGTGAGAAGGAAAGCAGAATATATTTATATTGTACTTTATGTTTTCCTGTGTTTAAGCCTGACAAATTCCTTTTATTGCTTAGAAGGCAAGTCTGAGAGCAATTAGTTCTCTAAGGCTTTTTTCTCTTTCTGTGTTTGCCTTTTCGTGGCCTTTATTTTATTTTATTTTATTTATTTATTTTTTAATATATTTTATTGATTTTTTTTTTTTTTTTTACAGAGAGGAAGGGAGAGAGAGAGAAAGTCAGAAACATCGATGAGAGAGAGACATCATTGATCAGCCACCTCTTGCACGCCCCACAGTGGAGATGTGCCCGCAAGCAAGGTACATGCCCCTGACGGGAATTGAACCTGGGACCCTTCAGTCCACAAGCCAACGCTCTATCCACTGAGCCAAACCGGTCTCGGCTATTTTATTTATTTTTAAACTCAGTCTCTGTGCAGTCTCCACTTTCGGTCTTTGGGTATCAGGACTCTCTCCTGCAAGTTTTGGTGATTATTCAGGAAGTTTTTCTGTATTTTAGTTGTAATTCCTGGGAGCATGTCTGTACAGCATCCATTTACTCTTTTTTAATCTTCTGGGCCTTTATTTTTTAAAGGGTTATTTTGATAGGTACAGATTTTTAACAAAATAAGAACATTATTAAGATACTAGAGGCCTGGTGCATGAATTCATGCACAGGTGGGTCCCTTGGGGTGACCTTTGGGGATTGGGCCCAGCTCATGCTTCCATGCTCACAGCCCTGCAGCCTCACCTGACAGCCTGCTGTGGCCTGGTGATGCTCCCTCACCTGCTCCACCATCTGCCCTGTGGGATGATTGATCAGGGCCAGGCCCCCCACTCAGATCCCTCAGCACCTGGGAGCTGGGCAGTAGTCCCATCCCTTGCCACCACTGTTGGTTGCTGTCTGTGGGTTGATTGGTGGGGCAATCTGGCCACCATTCACACCCACCTTGGCCTGGTGCAGCCCCCTGACCTGCTCCACCATCCCACTACAGTCCCACTCTCATTGGTGCCCATGAGGGCTGATAGTGCCTCCAATGCTGCCCACTGCCAGTGCTGCATTGCCAACACCCACCAGGTACCACGCTGCCCCCTGGTGGTAAGTGCACATCATAGAGAGCGATCAAACTCTTGGTCGAACAATTTGCATATTAGGCTTTATTATGTAGGATAAATCATTTACATATGATTAACCCATTTAAAATGTACTGTATTGTTCAATGGTTTTTAAGATGTATTCACAGAGTTGTGCAACCATCACTACAATATATTGTAGGACATTTTTATCATCCCCCCAAAAAACCCTGTTCCCTTTGCAGTCACTCCCTATTATCCATCCTGCCTCTGGTCCTGCCAATCCAGGCAATTACTAATCTACTTTCTGTCACTGTAGATTTGCCTATTCAGGACATTTTATATAAATGGAATTATGCAATATGTGATATTTTCTGTCTGGCTTCTTTTACTCAAGATATTATTTTCAAGGTTCATTCATGTTGTAGCATATCTCAGTACTTAATTTCTTTTTATTGCTGAATAATAGTCCATTGTTTGGATATACTGTACTACAATTTGTTCATTTGGGTTGTTGATGGGCATTTGGGTGGTTTCCACTTTTTGGCTATTAGGACTAAACTAGAAGCCCAGTGCATGCAATTTGTGCATGAGGGGTGGAGGAGTGTCCTTCAGTTCAGCCTGCTCCCTCTCCAATCTGGGACCCCTTGAATGATGTCTGACTGCCCAGTTAGGCCTGATCCCTGGATCAGGCCTAAACAGGCAGTGGGACATCCCTCTCACAATCCAGGACTGCTGGCTCCCAACTGCTCATCTGCCTGCCTTCCTGATTGCCCCTAACCATTTCTGCCTGCCACTCTGATTACCCCCTAACCACTCCCCTGACAGCCTGATTGATGCCTAACTACTCCCCTGTCAGCCTGTTTGCCCCTAACTGCCCTCCCCTGCAGGCCCGGTCACCCACAACTTCCCTCCTCTGCCAACCTGGTTCCTCCCAACTGCCCTCCCCTGCTGGTCTGATTACCCACAACTGCTTTCCCTTGCAGGCCTGTCTCTGCCAACTGCTCTTCCCTGCTGTCCATCTTGTGGTATCCATCTTGTGTCCACATGGGGACAGGATCTTTGCACCACATGGGGGCAGTCATCTTGTGTGTTGGAGTGATGGTCAATCTGCATATTACTCTTTTATTAGATAAGATAGAGGCCTGGTGCATGGGTGGAGGCCAGCTGGTTTGCCCTGAAGGGTATCCTGGATCAGGGTGGGTGTTCCCTTGGTGTGTGGGGTGGCCTGGGTGAGGGGCCTGTGGTGATTTGCAGGCCGGCCACATCCCCCAGCCACCCAAGTGGAGGCCCTGGTATCTGGGATTTATTTATCTTCTACAATTGAAACTTTGTAGACTGGAGGGAGCCAAGCTTTCTGCTGGCACAGCCATTGAAACTTTGTTGCCTTAAGCAGAGGCCTGCCTGCCAGGGTGTGCAGAAAGCTTGGCTTCTTCCATCTCCAGGGGCAACCCCAGCCTCCCTCTTGCTCTCTCTGTGGCTGTAGCCATCTTGGTTGGGTTAATTTGCATACTCACTCTGATTGGCTGGTGGGCATGGCTTGTGGGTGTAGCGGAGGTACAGAAAATGGTGCTATAAACTTTTGTGTGCAACTTTTTTAATTAAAAATATTTTTATTGATTTCAGAGAGGAAATGAGAGGGAGAGAGAGAGAAACATCAATGATGAGAGAGAATCACTGATTGACTGACTCCTGCATGTCCCCTACTAGGGACTGAGCTCACAATTCAGGCATGTGCCCTTGACCAGAATTGAACCTGGGTCCCTTCAGTCCTCAGGCTGACACTTTATCTACTGAGTCAAACTGGCTAGGGCTGTGTGCAACTTTTTATTTTGATGTAGTTTTTCATTTCTCTTGGATACAGAAAGTCAACTTCATTAAATAATTTCTGGGTCATATGATAACTCTATGTTTAATATTTGAGGAACTGACTCTTTTACAAAATAGCTGCATCATTTTACATCCCCATCAGCCATGAATGAAGGTCCCAATTTCTCCATATCCTTGCTAGTACTCTTTTTTTAAAAAAATATATTTTATTGATTTTTTTACAGAGAGGAAGGAAGAGAGATAAAGAGTTAGAAACATCAATAAGCTGTCTCCTGCACGCCCCATACTGGAGATGTGCCCGCAACCAAGGTACATGCCCTTGACTGGAATCGAACCTGGGACCTTTCAGTCCACAGGCCGATGCTCTATCCACTGAGCCAAACCGGTTTCGGCAAGCACTCTTTGTTATGTCTGTTTTATTTTAGCAACATTTGTTTTTATAAATGGTAGTTCTTAATATTTTGTAAAATATTTAGACATTTTAAATTTTCTAACATATTAAAGGCCTGGCTGGTGTGGCTCAGTTGGTTGGATGTCCTCCCGTATAGCAAAAGGTGAAGGGTTAGATTCCAGTTAGGGCATACAATCAGATTTCAGGTTCGATCCCCAGTAGAGCCTGTATGGGAGGCAACTGATCAACATTTCTCTCCCACATTGCTATTTCTCTCTCATTCTCTCTTTCCTCTTTCTGAAATAAATAAAAAGACATATTAAATATTTTTATACTAATTTTTGTTCTATGAATTCTGAACTTAAAAATACTGATATTAATACATATTTTAAATACACTTTTATTGATTTAAGAGAGGAAGGGAGAGGGAGACAGAGATAGAAACATCAATGATGAGAAAGAATCATTGATCAGCTGACTCCTGTAAGCCCTCTACTAGGGATTGAACCCACAATCTGCATTTTTGTTTTTATTATTGCAATAAATAATTTCATTTTCTTATAAAACCTCACATGACAAATTATCTTCAGAGCTTAGAACTAGATAAAAATTTTTCTCTCCAGTATAACAAAATAAACAAATAAATAAATATTTAGTAAGTATCCTTGATCTGCACAGCAATCTGAAGGAAGTAGGTAAATATTCCCAACTGTATAAATACTGAAAGTGATGCAATGCAAAGTGACTTACTCCAAGTCAGAATGCTCATACCTTCAAAGTTGTCACCCGTAGTGTCAGTGGAAAAGCTGATAACAGAACAGAGATCTTAGAGTGTCTCCCATTTCAGTTCATTATAGCACCTCACCAACATGCATGCATGTAATGACTCTAACACAGGCATTTTCCAACATCTGGAAAGTAGCTCCTGTAGAACTAACACTTAAACATGACACGATGTGCAACTAATGCACCATTGCAATGATTGGGTTAATTTTAAATGTCCATCACTCAGGTTTCTTAAGATATTTTAAGAATTACAAACAGTGCTATTATAATTTTAGGGTCACCAAAATTATTTTTTAAAATAATTTTTGAAACTAAACCAAATTACGAAGAAAATTACTTTCACACAGACAAAGGAACAAACTTTTGAAAGATGAGCAAAAGAGTTTTAATAACTCTTATCTATTTCATTCCCTGAAAAAACGTTTTGAATATTAACTTCACAAGGTGAATACAACAAATGAAAAAGAGGAAGAAATAGAAATCCATCCAATTCTTGAATCATGGCTTGATTTTTGGAAGATGGCTTGGTTTTTTGCTCTTTTTTGCTGGTTCTTTCTTGGCATTTCCTATCTTCTGGTTAGATGTATTGCACCTTCCCATTTCCACTGGAATTTCTTTCATTCTATGGAATTCATCCATATGTTGACTTCTAAAAATTTGGTATAAGCGAAAGGCCTGAAATAGGTCATCGAGGAGTTTTTGGCGTTCATCCTTGACCTTTTTGCAAGCTCTTGATTCTTGTTCCACTTTAAGTGTATAGTATTTCACTTGATTTTCAAGACGCCTCTTCTCTTGGAGTAGCTTTCTAAGTAATGTCATTAAATATCTCATTGGCAATTGCTTGTAGACCTGAATAGTACCTTGTATATCTGCAGGCTCTCTACTGAGTTTTCCCAATTTCTCTTTTAGAGTAACAATTTCCTCCTTCAGTTGATCATTCACTTCAAGTTGTATCTCATAACGGATTTTCCATTCGTTGTTTTTAATGGCGTAGGCTTTATCTTCCACTCTCTTGTATGTTAGTTCATTTATTGAGAGTTTTACTAAGTCCCTCTTATGGATTTCTTCCAATAACTCCAGTTTGAGTTGTTCAATACTCATATCTTCGAAATTGTCAGCCATAGTGTCAAGTCCTCTCCACGCCCTTCTCATCAGCACATCTTAGAGCAGAAGACCTGAAGGGTCACTCACAGCTGGGGAGAAGAAAGTGTTGACATGAGCTGTTACTATGGTGAACTGAATTCTAGAATTCTTGGCTGCAGTCCCCCCACCCAGCATCTTGCACATGTCATAACACTGCCTTCTTGTCTCCATTGTTTCTTTCTTTAAAAATGTTTTAAAATGTATTTTTAGTGATTTCAGAGAGTTAGAGAGAGCGACAGAGAATCATTGATTGGCTATTTCTTGCACATTCCCACTGGGGATCGAGCCTGCAACCTGGGCATGTGCCCAGTACATAGTTATTACAATATTATTGACTATATTCCCTGTGCTATGCTTTACATTCCTGTGGTTATTTTTTAAACTATCAATTTGTACCTCTTAATCCCTTCACCTTTTTTACCCAGTCCCCAGTCTCCCTCCCCTTTGGCATCCATCAGTCTATGTTCTATATCTATGAGCCTGTTTCTGTTTTTTTTTGTTTGTTTGCTTATATTGTTATTTAGTTTCTGAATATAAGTGAAATCATCTGGTATCTGTCTTTCTCCTGACCGGCTTATTTACTTATCAAAATTCCTCTAGGTCCAACCATGCTGTTGCAAATGGTAAGATTCTGTTTTTATAGGGCCAAGTAATATTCCACTGTACATATGTGCCACAAGTTTTTTTTTATCCACTCCTCTATTGATGGGCACCTGGCTGCTTCCATTTGTCTGCATCATTTCTAATGACTAGGCAGCTGTTAATAATATTGTGGTTCCTTTGCATATGATATGTAATTTTTCTCCTGCTGTTTTCAAGTTTTTCTCTTTGGCTTTGGCTTTGAATAATTTGATTAATATCTAGCTAGCTGTGAATATATTTGTGTTTGTTCTACTTGGAATTCATTGAGCTTCTTGGACTTGTAGTTGAAAGTTTTTCATCAAATTTGCGAAACTTTATCCATTATTTCTTCAAATACTTATGTCATTTCCCTTCCTCCCCTCTTTTGGAACTCCCATTGTGCATATGTTGTGTGTTTGATGGTGTCTCACAAGCCTTTAAATTATTCAGTTTTCTTCTTTTTTTTTATTTTTACTGTTGAGCCCCTTGAGTAAATATTTTTTGTACCCTTTAACCACAGAATTTCCATTTATTTTTATAATTTGTATCTTTTTATTAGTATTCTCTATGTGATAAGTCATTGTCATCATACATTTCTTTAATCCTTTTTTTAATTCTTTATTGTTGAAAGTTTTACATATGCCTCTTCCCCTCACCCCCCACTGAAATCTCTTTGCCTCCTCCCACACACTTTTTAATTCTTTAAACGTGGTGTATTTTAGTTATTCAAATATATTTATAATAGCTTATTTGAAATCTATATCTAGGCCCGCCCAGAAACAATGTATATAAGATGCTTTTTCCTCTGTATGGGATATGTCTTGTTTTTTTGTTTTTAAATATTTATTTATATATTTTAGTGATGTGCTTGAACTAATTATGTAGTATCTATCTACCCTGCAGTGCATGACAACTAGAACCACTGCTCAGCTTTTTAAAAAATTCTTGTTGTTAAACTTAAGCTAACTAAGTAGTTACTCTAGGTAACTACCTAGAGTTCACCCTTGGGTCATCATAGCTGGCACCATATATAGTTATTACAACATTATTGGCTGTATTCCCTATGCTGTACATTTATTTCTCCTTTGAACTCTGGGTTATTTGGAGTGTATTATAAAATTTCCAAATAGAGATTTCCTTTATATTTTTCTTACTAATTTCTAGCTTAATTCTACTGTGATAATATGATTTCAGTCATTTGAAATGTAAGACTTGCTTTAGAAAGCATCCTACATAATAAAAGCCTAGTATGCTAAGTATCCAATTGTCTGATCACCTGTTCAACCAATGAAAGTGTAATAGCTAATGATATACTAAGGCTGATCAACAACTTGACCACTGGGAGAAGACAGTCGACTGGTGGACCAGTCACTATGATCTGCACTGACCACCAGGGGGCAGAGGCTTGGGAGGTTAGCTTGTTGCTCAGGTCTGGCAGATTGGGATTGAGTGAGATGGGCTGGACATACCCTGGAGCCCTCCTGTGGTCCCTCCCAGGCTGGCCAGCCTCCTGCATTTCTTCCTGGCCCCAATCCTGCACCAGTGGGGTTCCTTGGCATGGCCTGCACCCTCTTGCAATCTGGGATGCCTCTGCGGAGGCCAGAGAACCAGTTTTGGCTCAATCCCACAGGTCAGGCCGAGGGACCACACTGGTGCACGAATTTGTGCAATGGTCCTCTAGTAGTATAATAAATGTTGGTGAATGTTTCATTTGCATTTGAGTAGAGTATGTATTCCTCAATTGTTTTTTTAATTATTTTAATTAATGTATTACATGTGTATATCTTCCCATTGCCCCCCCACTCCCATGCAATCTCTAATCCCCCAGTGTCTTGCTTCCATTGGTTATGCTTATATGCATGCATACAAGTCCTTCGGTTGATCTCTTATCTACCCCACTTCTCCCTAACCTTCCCATTGTAATTTGGAAGTATGTTTGATGTTTTACTGCCTCTGTATCTATCTTTTTGTTCATCAGTTTATAATGTTCTTTATTATCCATAAATGACTGAGATCATGTGGTATTTTTCTTCCATTGACTGGCTTATTTCACTTAGCATAATGTTCTCCAGTTCCATCCAGGTTGCTGCAAATGGTAAGAATCCCTCCTTTTTTATGGCAGCATAGTATCCCATCGTGTAGATGTACATAGTTTTCTGACCCACTCATCTGCTGACAGGCACCTAGAATGTTTCCAAATCTTAACTATTGTAAATTATGCTTCTATGAACATAGAAGTGCATATATCTTTTCTGATTGGTGTTTCTAGTTTCTTAGGATATATTCCTAGGAAAGGGATTACTGGGTCAAATGGGAGGTCCATTTTTAGTTTTTTGAGAAAACTCCAAACTGCTCTCCACAGTGGCTGCACCAGTCTGCATTCCCACCAGCAGTGCACGAGGGTTCCTTTTTCTCCAAATCCTCACCAACACTTGTCTTTTGTTGATTTGTTGATGATTGCCATTCTGACAGGTGTGAGATGGTATTGCATTGTCATTTTGATTTGCATCTCTTCGATAATTACTGACTTTGAGCATGTTTTCATGTGTCTCTTGGCCTTCCTTCTGTCTTCTTTTGAAAAGGTTCTATTTAGGTTTGTTGCCCATTTTTTTATTGTGTTACATGTATACATATCTCCCCATTGCCCCCCCACCAGGCATACCCCAACCCCCCAGTGTCTGTGTTCATTGGTTATGCTTATATGCATGCATACAAGTCCTTTGATTGATCTCTTATCTACCCTACCTCTCCCTAATCTTGCTGCTATAATTTGACAGTCTGTTTGATGCTTTACTGCCTCTCTATCTATCCTTTTGCTCATCAGTTTATAATGTTCTTTATTATCCACAAATGAGTAAGATCATGTGGTGCTTCTCCTTCACTGACTGGCTTATTTCACTAAGCATAAGGCTCTCCAGTTCCATCCTGGTTGCTGCAAATGGTAAGAATTCCTTCTTTTAATGGCAGCATAGAATTCCATTGTGTAGATGTACCAGTTTTCTGATCTACTCATCTGCTGACAGGCACCTAGGCTGTCTCCAAATTGTAGCTATTGTAAATTGTGCTGCTATGAACATATGGGTGCATACATCCTTTCTGATTGGTGTTTGTAATTTCTCAGGATAAATTCCTAAGAGTGGGATTGCTGGGTCAAATGGGAGATCCATTTTTAGTTTTTTGAGGAAAGTCCATACTGTTCTCCACAGTGGCTGCACCAGTCTGCATTCCCACCAGCAGTGCACGAGGTTCTTTTTTCTCTGCATCCTCGCCAACACTTGTCGTTTGTTGATTTGTGATGATTGTCATTCTGACCGGTGTAAGATGGTATCGTATTGTCGTTTTGATTTGCATCTCTCTGATAATTAGTGACTTTGAGCATGTTTTCATGTGTCTCTTGGCCTTCCTTCTGTCTTCTTTCGAAAAGGTTCTATTTAGGTCTGGTGACCTTGCACTCCAGGACCCGTATGAGTCTAGGTCCCCAGGGTCTTGCCTGAAACTGGGGTCAAATGCACACTTGGGAGGCTCTGTCTCCCGCCCACCAGAGAGAGCCAGTGGCACAATCAGCAGTCCGTCCTCTCTGTGTGCATTGGTTTGCGCACCCCAGACATCTGCCCTTTCGCAGCTCCCCTAAATTTCTGTGCACTCTTCCCTTTTCACAGTCCAGACTCCCCCCATATGAGTCTTGCCTGGAGCTAGGGTTCAACGCAGTAGGATAAGGGGTTCATTGCTGTTGCGAGTCTCCATCTCCCTCCCGCCAGAGGAAGCCAGCCAGGCACACCGCCGCCCGCTCTCTCCACACATGCTTCTCCATACCTCAGCTTTTTGCAGCTCCTCTGGGTCTCTGTGAGCCCCTCTCTTTCTTTCTAGTTGTAGAATTTTCACTCAGCCAGCTTTCCTGTGGTTGTGGATGGTGTCCGTTCTGTCTTTTAGTTGTAGTTTTGAAATTGTTGTGCGAGGCAACAGTTTAGGTTTTTACCTACGCTACCATCTTGGTTTCTCCCTGTCTTCCATTCTTTTCAGCCACCTTATGACCATTTCTCTGAATTCTTTCTCTGGCAGGTTGTTTGCCTTCATTTTGTTTACTTTCTTTTCTGGTGTTGCCTGCTTTTCTTTCATATGCGGGCTGTTTATTTGTCTGCCCATGGTCTCTCTTCTCTGAGTGTCTGGTTCTGTAGTTCTCTCTCTCCTGTGTTGATTTAAAGGCACAAAATAAAACACAACCAGGTGCAACACACAAGGCACTAAAAAGAAATGTATTCATAATATTAATAGCCACAAATAAAGGTGACCAACAGAGGCAAATTAAGGGATAGGAGAGAAAGAAGAAGAGTGAAAAGAAGAAGAAAAAGAAAAGAAAAGAAAAGAAGTGCCACAATGAAATTGGGAGAAGGGAGTAAAAAGAAAAAAAAGAGGAAAAGTAAGAAAGGAAAGAGAATTAGAAAGAGAAAGGGAACAAATTATATATATATATATATATATTGGGATAAAACTTCAATAGAACAGCAACTAATCCCAACAAATGCCAGCAAAAAAGTATCTGGAGATTAATACAAACTTCAAACATCAAGTAATATCAAGGGAGTTAAGGGAAAACAGAAGTAAAAAAAACAGCAAAAACTAAGTAAACAAAACAAAACAAAAAGAATAAGCAAAACAACCTCACAAAAAAGTGTAAAAAATCATTATAATCAACATTCAAGCAAACATCAACAAAAGGACAGAGATAAAAACAATGTTTTGGATAGTGAAGACAGGAAGAGAGAGGTATGTATAAACTAGGAGCAGGGGATTGGAAATTTGATATATAAGTAGGGTGAAATTTTTACAGGAGGTAAAAAGAAAGAATAGGGAAAATCTAAAGTAGGAAAAGGGTAAGAGAAACAGGACAACAAAAGAGGAAAAGTTAGGAAGAGAGTGATGGCATAAAGGTAGAGTTGAGGTAGAGTAACATGATGCTAAAGGAAAGATGAAAATAGAATGTGAAACTCTAATCCCAAAGTAAGGAGAAAATAAAATGACACTTTTTTTCAAAAAGGTAAAATAGTAGTAGCAATAATAGTGAATTAAAATAAAAATATAATAATTTAAATGGTAAAATCAAGTGAGGAAAAAAGGAAAAAATTAGTTTCTTAGGTAAAGGATAAAAAAAATAAAAATAAAAATAAATAGAATGTGCAGTATTGAAGATCATTCACTTCCTCTATTGTTCTGTTTGGCATGCCTGTTTCCCAGTCAGGACTGTATTGCAGTTCCCTGTGTTCCACTGATGCTCAGTGTTGTAAGCCAATCCTGGTTTTTAGGCAGGTGGTGTGTCTTAATTTCTTTATTCTTTTATTTGTGATTACACAAGATTCATTTTGTAAGTCAGCTCCTTGGTGGCTGTGTTTCTGGATTGACCTCTGAGACTATCGGTCCTCTGTATCTTGTGCTTAGATTCTGCTTTCCCTGTGGCACTCAATATCGGTTTGTGGGAGTAGGCTGCCCCATCGCAGGTTCTCCGACGGTCACTCCCCACTCTGATCCCCAGTTTCCAGAAAAACAATTTTCCCCTGCGGTCTCTGAAGGTTTCCCCAACTGGATGATCCTATGTATTGGGCTTAACAATCAGAAGCAAGGATCTGAAGAGGATAGAGCGCAAGTCTGTGCAGCCCCTCTTCCCCACTCTTGTTCAAGCAGCCAGCACACTTTAATAACTCCCAGGCTGTCCTTCTGTGTCAGATCAAAATGGGTTGCTTTCTAGAGACCCCTTCTGTTAGCAGCTCTGAGGACCCCCTTCCCCATTCATGGATCATGCCAGCTCCAACAGCCACGGATTTCTCTCAGGTTCGATTCCGGTCAAGGGCATGTACATTGGTTGCAGGCGCATCCCCAGTAGGGGGCGTGCAGGAGGCAGCTGATGTCTCTCTCTCTCATCGATGTTTCTAACTTCCTATCCCTCTCCCTTCTTCTCTGTGAAAAATCAATAATATATATATATATATATATATATATATATATATATATATATATATAATAAAAATAAAAAATAATAAAAATAAAAGACAGAACGGACATCATCCAGAAACACGGGAAGGCTGGCTGAGTGGAAATTCTACAACTAGAAGGAAAGAGAGGGGCTCACAGAGACCCAGAGGAGCTGCAAAACGCTGAAGTATGGAGACACGTGCGTGGAGAGAGCAGGTGCTGGAGTACCTGGCTGGCTTTCTCTGGCGGGAGGGAGATGGAGACTCTCAATGGCATTGATCCCCTTATCTTACGACACTAAACCCCAGGTCCAGCTGAAACTCATATGGGGGGAGTTTGGACTATGAAAAGGGAGAAGTGCACGGAAATTGGGGGAGTCACAGGAGGGCAGAAGTCGGGCAGAACACACAGTGCTGCGCACAGAAGACCAACTGCTGATTGTGCCGCTCGCTTTCACAAGAGGGCAGGAGACAAAGCATCCCAACTGCATCACTTCTAACTCTGCTGAACCCCAGATTCAGGCGAAGTCCTGGGGACCCAGATTCATACGGTCCTGGAGCACAGGGGAGCCAGAAAGGCAGCAGTCTAGCGGCACTGCGAGGGCGTGCACCCGCTCACACGGGGACTGCTCAAGGAATTACCCAGTCACGTGAGACTCGGGGGCCATGGAGGGCGGGGCCGACTGGAAGGCAAGGCGGTCCGTTAAACCCTGAGACTCCACCCCTCCCAAGCTCAACAGAGAGGCTTTTGCAGTTTTGCAAGTCTGGTATCATTAGGCTGAATCCAACACAGAAGTTCTTCTGGCATAGTTAAAATGCTGGAACAAGGGAAAAGATCACAAACAAAAGAAATGGAGGAAAACAAGCAAACGACTGGATATAGAGTTCAAAACCACGCTTATAAGGTTTTTCAAGAATATCCTAGAAAAGTTGGATAAAGTTAGCGAGACCCAAGAGGAAATGAAAAAGAACCAACTAGAGATGAAAAAGAACCAACTAGAGATGGAAAAGGACCAGCTAGAAATTAAACATACACTAACTGAAATAAAAAATATTATACAGAGACCTAACAGCAGACTAGAGGAAGGCAAGAATCAAGTCAAAAATTTGAAATATAAAGAATCAGAAAACACGCAACTGGAAAAGCAAGAAGAAAAAAGAATAAAAAAATGTGAAGATAATGTAACGAGCCTCTGGGACAAGTTCAAGCGTACCAACATCAGAATTGTGGGGGCGCCAGAAGAAGAGAGAGAGCAAGATACTGAAAACCTACTTAAATAAATAATGACTGAAAACTTCCCACATCTGGTGAAAGAAATAGACTTACAAGTCCAGGAAGCACACAGAACCCCAAAGAAAAGGAATCCAAAGAGGACTACACCAAGACACATCATAATTAAAATACCAATAACAAAAGACAGAGAATATTAAAAGCAGCAAGAGAAAAACAGTTAATTACCTACAAGGGAGCACCCATAAGACTGTCAGCTGATTTCTCAACAGAAGCTATGCAGGCCCGACGGGAATGGTAAGAAATATGCAATGTGATGAATAGCAAGAACCTACAACGAAGAATACTCTATCCAGCAAAGCTATCATTCAGAATTGAAGGGCAGATAAAGAGCTTCACAGATAAGAAAAATCTAAAGGAATTCATCAACTCCAAACCAGTATTATATGAAATGCTGAAAGGTACTCTTTTAGAAGAGGAAGAAGAAAAAGGTAAAAGACAAAACATTATGTACAACAAGTACATATCTATCAACAAGGGAATCTAAAAATTATGTGAATTTAAAATTTGATGAACAGCCGAGACCGGTTTGGCTCAGTGGA
>PVJN01017141.1:0-35595 GCA_004026805.1 Lasiurus borealis
TGCTCTCTCTCTTCTTCTGGCACCCCCACAATTCTGATGTTGGTATGCTTGAAGCTGTCCCAGAGGCTCCTTACATTATCTTCACATTTTTGGATTCTTTTCTCTTCTTGCTTTTCCAGTTGAGTGTTTTCTGATTCTTTATATTTCAAATTTTTGACTTGATTCTTGCCTTCCTCTAGTCTGCTGTTAGGACTCTGTATAATATTTTTTATTTCAGTCAGTGTCTCTAGGTGGTCCTTTTTTCATCTCTTCTTGGGACTCACTAAATTTATCCATCATCTCTAGTTGGATCTTTTGCATCTCTAGTTGGTCCTTTTGCATCTCCTCTTGGGACTTGATAAATTTATCCACCTTTTCTAGCATATTCTTGAAAAACCTTATAAGCGTGGTTTTGAACACTATATCCAGTTGGTTTTTTCCCCTCCATTTCTTTTGTTTGTGATCCCTTCCCTTGTCTCAGCATTTTCACTATGCCGGGGAAACTTCTGTGTTGAATTCAGCCTTATGATACCAGACTTGCAAAACCGAAGAAGCCTCTGTTGAGCTTGGGATGGGTGGAGTCTCAGGGCTTAAGGGACCGCCTTTCCTTCCAGTCGGCCCCACCCTCCATGGCCCCTGAGTCTCATGTGACTGGGTAATCACTGGAGTGGTTCTTGTGCGTGCGAGCCCGCAGTGCCTCTACACTGCTGCCTTTCCAGCTCCCCTGTGCACCAGGACCACAAGAGTCTAGGTCTCCAGGGTTTCGCCTGAAACAGGGCCTTAGTGGAGTCAGAAGTGGCACAGTTGGGAGGGTCTGTTTCCCGCCGACTCGGGAAAGCCAGTGGCACAATCAGCAATCTGTCCTCAGCGCAGTGCCGTGCGCGCCACCCGACCTCTGATCTTTTACGACTCCCCTAAATTTCCGTGCACCTCTCCCTTTTCACAGTCCAAACTCCCCCCGTATGAGTTTCTGCTGGATCTGGGGTTTAGTGTCGTAAGATAAGGGGTTCAATGCCATTGGGAGTCTCCGTTTCCCTCCCTCCAGAGAAAGCCAGCCAGGTACTCTGGCACCCGCTCTCTCAGTGTGCACGTCTCTGTACCTCAGCTCTTTGCAGCTCCTCTGGGTTTCTCTGAGCCCCTCTCTTTCCTTCTAGTTGTAGAACTTACACTTAGCCTGCTTTCCTTGGTTCTGGATGATGTCCGTTCTGTCTTTTAGTTGTAGTTTTGAAATTGTTGTGCAAGGCAGCAGTGTAGGTGTTTACCTATGCCACCATCTTGAATTCTCTCCCTTTCCATGGTGTTTTTGATTGTAGCTATATCACTTTTTATTTCTTCCTTATTCTTGCATAAGTTGTTGACTTTCTCACCCATCTGATGTATGAATTCCATGACCATTACTCTGAATTCTTTTTCTGTCATATTTCATGCTTCCGTTCCACTAATTTCCTTTCTTGGCAACTCCTCATTTTCTTTCCTTTGGGGATTGTGTCATCTCCCCATTTTGACTATAACTAGAAGGTTCAAACTTCAAATTGCATGGACCTGGACTGTGTGCCGTGGGAGCTTCACACTACCCAAGTGTAACTGAAGTGCTCTTACATGTGGCTGCCTTGAGTTGGTGGGAACCAGGCTCTCTGAGGGTCAGTGTTACTAGCGTTCAGTGTGCTGTTGTGTGCGCACCTAGAATCAGGGACCCCACCTGTACCGTCCTGTTGGTGTGTGCCAAAAATCAGAGTACCCTAGCGCATGCTAGGAGTCAGAGTTCCCCTATGTCTGCACCAAAAATTGAGTATCAGAGACTCTTGCCTCGTGCGGCTTCTCACTGAGAATCAGGGTTCTTGTGTGTGCATGCACCAACAATTGGAGTCTCTAGCTCTTAGTGTGAATGTTCTGTGAGTCAGGGTTCCCAAGTCAGTGGTGTTCAGTACTGCCTCTTGCCAGGAGAATCTGGATCCTGGTCACCTTGGGGGACTGGGTTGCACAGTAGCACTGTGGTGTGCCTGAGCTGTGGAAAACAGACTTCTGTGTGGGCTGCAGAAAAAACACTTCTGTGTGCGCTTGCCCAGAAATGAAGTCAGGTGGCAGATTTGCGCTGCATTGGCTTTGGGTTTGGTCACCAGATTGTGTTGCAGGGAGCAGATTTCCAAACTCTGTGCATGCGCAGGCTCAAACTCCAATAGCAGTACTACAGCCCATGCATGCCCTCCCAAACTCAAATTCCCATAGGGCACTGGGGCCTGTGGAGGGGGCAGGTCTATCAATTACTATGAGGCTATCTGTGAGCCTGTCGGGAGAGGGGTAGGCTCTTTGACTCAATTCTTGTTGTCTGTTGGTCACAGTTCTCTGTCCCCAGTGGCTGCAGGATCCTGTTTTGCATCTGAGAAGCAATTGGATGGTGCTGAGGCCAGGATCCTAGTCTCAAGCAACTCTTTTTCTCAATATGGTGTGGTCTCTGTGCCTGCCCTGGCTGTCCAGAAGTATCTGCTTTGTGTACGGAGCTCTGCAGTCTAAGAGTGCCTGGTTTGGCAGCCTTTTAGAGGACCTGCAGAATCTAACTGTTCCTAGTTCATACACACACACACACACCATACACATCTACACTCTCCTCTATGGCTCCCTCACTTTCTCACACTCTCTCCCTCCCTACCTTCCTGCCGGTCACCATCTTCTGGATCCACCTAACAGTATTTTTTTTGTAGGAGTACTTTAGAGTTTTTTATATATATGATTAAGTCACCTGTGAATAAAGATAATTTATTCTTTTTAAAAATATATATTTTATTGATTTTTTTACAGAGCAGAAGGAAGAGGGATAGAGAGTTAGAAGCATCAATGAGAGAGAAACATCGATCAGCAGCCTCTTGCACACCCCCTACTGGGTATGTGCCCGCAACCAAGGTACATGCCCTTGATCGGAATTGAACCCGGAACCCTTCAAATCTGCAAGCCAACGCTCTATCTACTATCAGCCATGGCAATAATTTTATTCTTCTTTTCCAGTTTGGATACCTTTTACTAATTTGACTGCCAGTACTGTTTGGGATAGAAATTGCTAAAGTAGGTGTTCTTGACTGGCTCTGATCTTTAAGGAAGGGTTTTCAGTTTTCACCACTGTGTATGATGTTAGCTGTAGTTTTTCAGTATATGGCCTTTCTTTCTAGGTATAATCAGGTAGTTTCCTTATATTCTTACTTTGAGTGAGTGTTGTTGTTTTGTTTTATCTTGAAAGGGTATTGAATTTTATCAAATGTTTTCTTCTGTATCAATTTAAATTATTTGTTTTTCACCTTCATTTTGTTATTATGATTTATTACATTGATTTTCATACTTAGAACCATTCTTGCATTCAAGGAAAATCCTATTTGTTCATTGTACATGATCCTTTTAATATGCTATTGAGTTAAGTGAGCTGGTATTTCTTTTTATGGATTTCTGTATCAGTGTTTATGGGAATATTGCTCTGCAGTTTTCTTTTCTTGTAGTATCTTTGTCCGGCTCTGCTTTGAGGGTAATGTTGGTCTCATATAGTGAGTTAAAAAGTATTCCCTGTCTTGAACATTTTAGAATAGTTTGAGAAGGATTGGTGTTAATTTATTAAATGTGTGGTAGCTTCAAGAGTGAAGCAATCTAGTCCTGGGCTGCTTTTATTTTTGTTGAGAGATTTGGGGGGTTTGATTACTGATTCAATTTCCTTACTAGTTATAGGTCTATTTAGATTTTTTATTTCTTCATGATTCAGTTCTGGTAGGTTGTGTGTTTTTAGGAATTTGTCTATTTTGTCTAATTCATTTGTATGTGTATTTGTATTTGTATTAGATAAAATTGCTCTATAGTGGTGTTCAAATATTTTATTTCCATACTGATCTCTATTTCAATGTTATATCCATTATTTAAAGTCGGGTATTGAAGTCTTGTACTGTTATGGTAAACTGTCTATTTCTCCCTTCAAGTCTCTCAGTATTCGCTTTATGTATTTTAGAGCTCTGATGTTTTCTGCATATAATTGTGTTATATTGTCCTAGTGAATTGATCCTTTTATCATTATATAATGTCTAACATCCTTTCATTTCAATCTGAAGGAATCTTTAATATTTCTTGTAGGACAGATCTAGTGTAGTGAACTCCCTCATCTTTGGTTTATTTGGTAAAGTGTTCATTTCTTTTCTTTTTTAAAAAATATATTTTATTGATTTTTCACAGAGAAGAAGGGAGAGGGATAGAGAGCCAGAAACATCAATGAGAAAGAGATATTGATCAGCTGCCTCCTGCACGCCCCTTACTGGGGATGTGCCTGCAACCAAGGTTCCTTGACCGGAATCGAACCTGGGACCCTTCAGTCCATAGGCTGACGCTCTATCCACTGAGCCAAACCGGTCTCGGCTAAAGTATTCATTTCTTTCTCATTTTTGAAGGACGGTTTTTCCTAATATAAAATTTTCAGATGACTGTGTTTCCCCCAGCAAATTAAAATATAGGGTGTCCTAAAAAATACATACACATTTTAACAGCTGATAATCACTAACTTAATTTGCACTTCTTTTCAGGTTTAATTCATTTGAAATAATGGGGGGAAGCCAGACTAAGCTTTGAACAAAGAAAATTTATCCTAAAGTATGACTAGACTTTTTCAATGGGATTACATAAAACTGACAACGGTCAATGAATTGAGGGTACACAAATACTGAACAAAACTATTCTTAATTCCATTGCTTCATGTTATCAGCAGTGCCTGGAACAGAATGGTCATCAGTTGAAAACAGGCATTGACAAAAACAAATTATTCGTTTCTTTAGATTCTTTAAAATGTTGAAAATGAATTGTATATTAATAAACACTGATTTTATAATCGTTCAAAGTGTGCATACATATTTTGTGGACACCCTGTATATTATTCTATTGTCTTCTGACTTACAATGTTTTTGTTGAGAAATCTTATTGAGGATTTCTTATAAATGACAGGAGACTTTTCTCTTGCTACTTTCAGGATTCCTCCTTTGTCTTTGTCTTTTGATAACTGTCTTCGTCTTCTAGGACTCTTACAATGCTTATGAATTATAATGCCAGATGTATTGCAGAAGTTCCTTTGGCTCAAGTCACTTTTCTTCATTCTTTCTTCTTTTTTCTCAAGTTCGCTGTTTTTCTTCTCTCTATCCAAGTCTGATATTGAGCCACTCTAGGAAATTTTTCAATTCGGTTATTTTGTGAAATCAGCTGTTTTCTTTGTGGCTCTTTTTTTTATAATTTTTATATCTTCATAAATACTCTCAATTGTTTTCTCTATCTCTAGTCTCTTAAGTGTTTGATAGAATTCACTGGTAAAACCATCTGAAAAATTTTTATGTACTATTCTATTCATTTGTGTCAAATATTCAACAAATTCTTGTAGCGTACCTCTCTGTGCCTGAATTTTGAATACATTAGTGAACAACCTGGATAGCATTTTCTGTTCACATGGAGCTTACATTCAATCCTCACAGAGCTTGCATTCTAGTATTGTAGAAAAACAATGAATAAAACATAATAAACAAGGTGATGCAGTGTATTAGGAGATAATAAGTGCTATGAAAATAGAGCTGGTTAAGGAGTTGGGAGGCAGGACGAGGTGGAGGGAGGCAGGAAGAGATTTTAAATAGGATGGTCAGGATAGTACTTATTGAGAAGGTTACTGATGCTGATGTAAGACTTGAAGGTCATGTGGATGTTTAGAGAAAGAACATTCCAGGCATATGGAAGAGAGCACTTAATGGGAGATCATTCCTGCTATGTTTTAGAATGAGTATGAAGGCAGTTTCTTTATTTTATAAAACAGTACAGGTTTACAAAAGCAGTCAGAATAATTGTTGAGATGAATATTAAGATCCTGAAGTAAGATACTTTTTTCATTATATTATGGTCTTATTTTCTATCGTGAATATATAATAAATCAATTTAAAAAGATTTTTCATTTATTATATGTAGCTTTGTAAGTAACTTTTCAGAATTATGGTGAATACATATATCAAAATACAAAATACTGCAAATATATATGACAGAAATAATTCCTTAGCTCATGTGATTATATAATTAAGAACTTAATTATGTTTTAGTTTTCTTGAGCTAGAGAATTATATTTTAGTCTGTGAATGCTAAAGGACTAGAAAAAATATAAATGTTTATTGCTATGTAGATGCAATTTACTGTAGTCATGAAATAATTAGTTGTTACAGTTAGTGATAGTTTATTTTCTTCTTAGAGAATAAATAACTGTGTAGTGTGGGGAAAGTACTGTTTAGGTGTCAGAAAACTTGCTTTTATTTTAATTCTTGAAATTCTTTAATGTTTGACTTTGAGAAAGGCTTTAGTTTACTCACTTGCTGGGAGTTTTATTTGTTTGTTTTTAATGGTATTTGACTACATATATTCTGACTCCAAAATGCCTGTGCTTTTGTCATTCCCGTGAATATTATTTATAATAAGGCAGTGCACTGCTTTAAGTATTTTTCTGGTTGAGGACTTTTAAAAAGGAAATTGTATTTTAAATAAACTTGTGCTCATGGTTAACGTCCAGTTCTAATACTGCTTATTTTCTGTATTTTTTCATTATCACTTCAGAATTAATTGCTTCTTGACCTAGGCCAGTGGTCAGCAAACTCATTAGTCAATAGATTGGCAAATCACAGTGGCTGGCGAGCTGTAGTTTGCTGACCACTGACCTAGGCTACTATAGAACTTTATGCATATTTCTATTATTTATCTCTATTCATACTATATTATAGTTTTAAATTTATCTATCCATGAGTTGCCTATCTCTAAAATACATTCATTTGGTGTTCATCACTTTTTAATTGAATTTTTACACCTGTATATTTAAAGACTAATAGTTAATTCCTAATAGTTAATGTAACAAATTAAAATTGTGTTCCATAATATTACTGCTTGAAAAGAAGTATTACATATAAAGAATGTTTCTAATGGTTGAAAACTCCCATTTCAAACATTTAACAAGATTTAAGCCAGTCTTTTGGTCTAACTTTTACATTAGATAGATGGCATAAATGCTATTTGCATGACTCAAGTAGATAGATATAAGAAGTAGTTATGCTGCCACTAATCATGAAATCACTCAAGTAGATGATTATTACTGATTATTTCCTACTTTGTTATGTTTTATTTTTGTATTTCAGATTAAAGGCACACATTTCACAAAAATTAAGTGTTCTAAGAACTATTCGTAAATATGTTTTTATGTGGTGATAGAAGTTTTAGCAGATATTCATAGCCATTTAATTGATGATATACTCTTACAGATAATGCATCAGAATAAGACCCACTTTTGTTCAGATTTAGAAATTCTTTTCAGCTCTCCAAGTCCTAATTTCTCTCCTCTTTTTCAAAAGCACTTGTTTGAAGAACCATATTGATTCATTTATTCAAAAGCTATATTTAACTTCTATTTTGTGCCAGGCATTATTAGATTTGGAACTGAAGAAGGTAGATAAGATCTCTGCTGGCAGAACTAACAAATGAACAAACATTTTCCCATTTAGCCAGTATTCACTGATTGCCTACTATGTGCTAGACATTGTTCTGGCAATTGTAGATACAGCAGTAAAAATAACAAAGTCTATATGTTCTTGTCATGGGGAAAGCTACCTTTACATAGGTTGGCCAGAAAAGATTTTTTTCTAAGAAAGAGTTGTCTGAGCTGACAACGAACCAAAGGAAAAGTTGAGATCAAACAGCAGGTGCTGACAATCTGAATGAACTCACTGTGTTTGATGTACATTGATTTGTAGTTTTTTGAGATGAGAAAATTAAGGAATATATCACTGTTTCCATTTTTCAATTAATGGGGGCATTAGTTGGGAAGTTTTGTGGGAGCAGTTGGATAGTAAAGAGGGAACAATTTGAGGAGATAAAAATTTAATGAGATCACTGTAAAATAGTCACTCCAAAACTAAGGGAAAAGGCAGACTAAGAAAATGCAGTTTGTTGAGGGTCTACTTATAGCTTTTTTTATCCTAAATTTAAAGTGAAGCTAGTTGTGTGGCTTTCTCCAGAAACAGGGACAGGTGACAAGAAGATACAGTGTTTAACAAGAGTTAACTTTATCCCAGGATATTATGGTGAAGAAATAGAGGGACAAGTGTTAAAGTTGTTTTCAAGAAAGTCACCATCATTCAAGCTGTAGAATTTATGGTGGGAAAGAAGAAAATAGAGAGGGAATGAAGACTGAAGAGGTTTGATAGTGAGGAATGTATTAGTAGTGTGGATGATTGAAAGTTTTGATCAGACAAGTGAATTTCATGGACTGAATGCCAGAGTTCTTTCTGTTTCTTTTTTTAATTTCATGACAATGTTTGAATGTAATCTAGAGAGAAAGTGAAAGGTAAAAAAATATCTACTTAGAAGTCAGAAACTTGAGAATCTTATCTCAAGTTACATATAAAATCTCCTTTTTAAAGCCTTGACCTCATTGACCACATTCTCCTAATTATTCCAGCCCTGTGCCAGATGCTGGTCATATAGTATCTTATATAATAAAAGGATAATATGCAAATTGTCCCAAATGGCAGAATTACTGGTTACTATGATGTGCACTGACCACCAGGAGGGCAGACGCTCAATGCAGGAGCTGCCTCCTGGTGCTCAGTGCACTTCCACATGGGGAGCGCCGCTCAACTAGAAGTTGGTCATGGCTGGCCAGTGAAGCAGCAGTGATGGGAACCTCTCCTGCCTCTGTGGCAGCACTAAGGATGCCCGGCTAACAGCCCCATCACCCCACTGCTGCAGCCACCACCAGCCACCTCAGCCCCCAAGATGTTTTCATCAACACGGACTTCAATCTTTTCACCATGAAAAAATGACAACTTTCTTTAGGCATTTTCAAGATGTGTCTTTCATAGGATATGAAATTTCTTTCTTTCTTTTTTTTTTTTTTTATCCTCACTTTTAGAGAATGTGGAAGAGAAAGGGAAAGACAGAGAGAAACATCAAAGTGAGAGGAACACTTTGATTGGTGCCTCCTGCATGAGTTCTGACCTGGGCCCTGGGCCAGGGAGGAGCCTGCAATCTAGGTACATGCCCTTGATCTGAATTGAACCAGACCCTGATGTCAGCAGGCTGAGATATTATCCACTGAGCCAAACTGGCTAGGGCAGGATATGACATTTCTTAGCTCCTCCATCAGCGGACCTTTGTTTTTTTTCCTTCAGGAGTGGGTGGAAAAACCATAGATCACTTTTTTGGATTCTTATTACCCAAGTTACTAAGAACATTACCAGGGATTTTAGCCAGTGAGCAGTCAGAAAAGGTGTTTCCTCTGCAGCTCATGCCTAGAAGTAGGACTGCTGGCAAGCCCAGGCTGGCAACACTCCCCTGCCCCCCACCGCCTGCTCAAGCCTCTGTCGCAGCTTGGGCAGGGCACCCCCTCCCCAAGTCTCTCCTATGGCTTGGGTAGGGCCCCCACCCCAGCTCTGCTCAAGCCTCTGTCATGGCTTGGGCAGGGCTCTCTGGCTCCAATCAAGCCTCTATGGTGACTTGATCAGGGCCCCCGGCTCTGATCAAGCCTGTGCCACAGCTTGGGCAGGGCCACGTCCCCTGCCACCCCCCTCCACTCAGGCCTCTGCTGCCCTGCCCCAGATGATCTGCGCCAAGGTGGGTAGGCTAAGAGTGCCTGGGGGCTTCTGGGACCCCAGCAGCTCAGGGCCTACGTGCAGGCCTACAGGTCCAGAACAGCCTGAGTCCCCAGGATATTCCTAGGACTCAGGCTGCTGGATGCCTGCATATGCAAATTAACCATCCATCTTTGTCAGGTTAATTTGCATACTTCTCATTGGCTGGTGGGCATAGTGGAGGTACAATCAATTTGCATCTTTCTCTTTTATTAGTGTAGATGAGATAAGTGTAGATACCCAAGGTTAAAAAATTAAGCAAGAGCCGTATTTTAAAGGAACTGGTAAGTTATGTTAAAGTTATTACTAAAAGCAATGTGGAAGGACCCATTATTAGGTTTTATATAGAGAAGTGTTAAAAGAAAAGATAACTTTAAAGTGAGGATTTGCTTTTATGAAGAAGTTGAATTTTATCATCTCTAAGCATGCTAAAATTTTTCATACCTGTGTATAAAGTAGTAAATAAAATGATTTAAATATAGACCTCTTATTTTAATCTGAAAAGAATGAACAGTAATTAATATGGGGCTATATTGAACATAGAAATAAAGCCTTGTTTATAAAGCATTATTAAATTCATATGAATCTGTTTGCAAAAAGAATTGAAATTAAAATTTTCCTTTACTCTAATTACATTTGGTTACTGATATATATTTCCCATTATATCAGTGAAAATATTAGATAATTTCCCATGAGTTTATGTGTGCTACTTAATATCCCAATCAAATGGAGATGAAACTCTGTACTTTTTGTCTCCAGTGATTTAAACTTTTGAGATGTTGCCATTAATTGGAAAAACAATCATCTTTGATAACTTTCCTGATCCTTCTGATACCTGGGAAATCACCGAAACAATTGGCAAAGGAACTTATGGGAAAGTTTTTAAAGTATTGAATAAGAAAAACGGCCAAAAAGCAGCAGTCAAAATTTTGGATCCGATTAATGTAAGTCACATTGTTTTTATTATGTAATTAACTTTGTTTTTGTCTGTAAAAAGTCTGAAAGTACCTTATCTGGAATTATTTATTGCAATTTGAAGAAAATATGGGGGAAAAGGTCTGATTGTTAGATTTTCCTTGTTTGTATGTTTAACATATAAGGTAAGGCCAGAGAAATATTTGATAAATTAAAAAATGTATAATACAAATAAATACAGCTCACAACAGCTCAATAGTTCATTTTATGTTACTTTAGATTTCAAAAAGTTGTAATAATGGACCCATGGGTTCACAAGTAGTCCTCACATGTCATCAAGACCAGATCTCCTTTCTTCTTGCATTTATTTAGGGTACAGGAACAATTTTTCTTAAGCCAAGCCAGGATATATATTTTTTTAATTAAATTTCAGTCAGTCCTGGCTAGTGTGTCTCAGTTTCTTGGAGCATCTTCCCGTACACTGAAAGGTTGTGGGTTCAATTCCCAGTGGGGCACATACCCAGGTAGCAGGTTTAATTTCTGGTCCAGGTGTGTGCAGGAGACAAATGATCAATGTTTCTCTCTTATATGGGTCTCCCTCTCTCCTTCCTTCCCTTCCTCCTCCTCCTCCTCCTCCTCCTCCTCCTCCTTCTCTTTCTCCCTCTTTCTCTCTCTACCCACTTCCTCTCTTTCTAAAATCAATAAAAACACATATCCTCAGTTGAGGATTGAAAAACATTAAATTTCATTCAGAGAAAGGAAATTAATTTTCAGGTTTGCTTAAATAGTTTCAACAATGTTCATTTATAATCAGGTTGAGGTTCCTTGTGAAGAACTGAATTTCATGTTCTGTCTGTTTAAGCAATGCCCAAATGGGATCTCCCTTTACTTTTTCTGGAATAGCAGTAGTGATGAGGGAACCTACTAAGTCTTTCTTTGCCCTGATGAGCACGAGGAGATTGTAAAGATTCTGTTTTCTGGGAATGTGAGCTGGCTCTTTTGGAGCATTTTCAGCTACTGGGAGATATGTAGCTCTCCCATAGCACATAGATGAGCGGGAATGAGCTCAGTGGTCACATAATCCCCAAACTCCTATTGAAAGCCGCTTCTCCATTTATATCACTCGTGCGCATGTGATGGGAATGTAGCCTATTATAAATGATGTGATTTGTGATAGGGGACATCAGAGTCCCAGTCCTCCTCCCAGCTCTCCCATTAGCAAAACTGGAGGTCACTGTAAAAGGTCTCTAGGCCACTGTTCATCTTAAGATTGATTTTTTTTCTGGATAGTTTATTTCTACTAAACTCATGCTGACTATCGTGTTTCATATTTTTGAGTAAAGAAGAAAGAGTGTGGGTTGTGGCGCCCCACCTCCCAACCCCCAGTAACTAGGTAATAATAAGGAAAATAATAAGTAGCACTATGCTTAGTCTTAACTGATGTGGAATGTTTTCTCATTTCCCTATTGGAAAGTTGTTAGCATTTCAACTAAGGGAAGAAAGACCCAAATTAAGCTGTACCAAAGTGATTGTACCTCTCTCCTCTAATCTTTGCAATTAGGGATCGGGGTTCATAGTGACAAGAGAAAATATTCCATACAAATCCAATGGCCTAACTCATTTATAATCAGTGTTTCCCATTCCCTACTTCTTTATGTAGAAGAACAGAGGGCTTTCATAATATAGTCATGTTTAGTATACTGCTAACCTAATAAATCATACTTTGTTGTATTGCTTTAATGGAACATACTGATTGCATAATTCTAGTATGAAATTTTGCTGCTTTTATTCTTGTCATCGTACTTATGTGGTTTTCTAAGAATTATTTACTCTTCATCTATCATGTCACCAGTCAAAAAAGATAACCAAGTGATTATAATCTAAATAAAATAAATTTAAATGCATCCAAGCATTTCACAGAGTGACTTTTATTAAAAGAGTCTTATTTTTATGGATTTTGAACTAGTAAATTTTTCTCCAAAAATAAGGATGGGATGAGCAGGATTGGAAGGTAGCAGGCAGTGGTCTTGCAGGCTGGTCCTGGATCTTGTACTAACCAGCTCTGAGACCAACTTCTCTAAGCTTTAGTGTCTTCCTCTCATATTAGAACTATGGTCTAAAATTCTTTTCAGCTCTGTGATTCCATCATCTGTCTTAAAACAATGTGGACATTAAGTATTATTGTAAAATGGTATTAGAAAGCTTTCTTTTATTTATTCCTCTATGAGTTATTTTATGTATATGTGGTTTTCTAGAAACATGACTACTAGTAAGTGGCTATTTTGAATTTTTATTTATAAGATAGCTACCAATTCTCCTTATTCTTAATGGGCCTTTAGCTAACTAAAGGCTATACATAATTTTATATAATTTAACTGCATTTAACTTTTTGGAAAGATAGGAATTTATTATATTTTACTTTTTTGGAAAGGTGGGAATTTATTGTATGACTGGGTTTTATAGCTTACAAATACCCTATATTTCAAAGAAATAAAATGGACTAGCTAAAAGTTTTTATTTTAAATTAATGGCCTTGCCATTGAAATGCAGTTAACACTACAAAGTAAAGGAAATTATCTGCAGTAGTTCTTCATATATGCTTCTCTTTAATTACATATCAAAATAGTCTTTTTAAATCCCTTTTTAATTCAATTTAATTAACATAATTGGAGATGTATTTGATTAGCAGGAAAGTCCCAAACTCTTCCTTTAAACAATGTAACAAGAAATTTCAATGGAAAGGGCTAAGCATGATAAAACTATTATGACCTTGCTTTGACAAAATTAAATTCTCTGTTCAGTTTCTGTAATATGCTTTGATGTTGTGCTTTCTCACAGTTCTCTTCCTATGACTTTTTGAAACTAGGATATTGATGAAGAGATTGAAGCAGAGTATAGTATCTTAAAAACTCTTTCTGACCATCCTAATGTGGTTAAATTCTATGGGATGTACTTCAAGAAGGATAAAATAAATGGAGATAAGCTTTGGTTGGTTCTTGAGGTAAGTGTTTCAACATTATTTTATGTGTAGAAATTGGCAGTGTGGTCTGGGAATGACGTCATATTTATGCAATATCACAAAGCAGTTCTATTGTCTTCCTGACTGGTTTACATCCTCAGTGGGATGTTGTGCCTAGTTTTGGCCTTGTCATCTTTTCTTAAATCCTCAACCAAGGATTTTTTCTATTGATTGTTAGAGAGAGTGGAAGGGGCTGGAGGGAAGAGAGAGAGAAAGAAACATCGATGTGAGAGATGCCATCACTTGATTGCCTCCCGCATGCACCCCGACCAATGCTGGGGAGCGAGCCTGCAACTGTTCCCTTTCCTGGAATCAAACCCGGGACTGTTCAGTCTGTGGGCCAATGCTCTGTCCATGGAGTCAAAATGGCTAGGGCAGGCCCTTTTGTCTTAAGATTGGAAATTAAAAGCCACAAAGATTATTAAAAATTAAAGTAACAGCCCTAACTGGTTTGGCTTAGGGGATAGAGCGTCGGCCTGCAGACTGAAAGGTCCCAGGTTTGATTCCGGTCAAGGGCATGTACCTTGGTTTGGGGCACATCTCCAATAGGGGGTGTGCAGGAGGCGGCTGATTGATGTTTTTCTCTTATTGATGTTTCTAATTCTTTGTCCCTCTCCCTTCCTCTCTGTAAAAAAATCAATAAAATGTATATTTTTTAAAAATTAAAGGAACATCTCCACAAGAAAAGCCTAAAGAAACAAAGATTATTTTCCTTGCAGAAGAGCAAGCATAAAAAGGACTTCATTACAATATTTACTTATTCATCCATATTTTATTCAACTAATACATGATTGAGGCTCTGTGCCAGGTGCTAGGATAGAAAATTAATTTAAGTGAGGCTTCATTATGCAAAAATGGTGAGCTGCTGTGGTTCTCTTTTTTTTCCTCCTTGTTGAATACTAATGACATACATTACAAAACCAGGTATTTACATTTGGTATTGGGTGGCAGGGAGAGGAGGGGGAGAGAACAACAGTAGAAATGGTGTAGAATACTGTCTGAGTTGCCAAAGGAAAGCTGTAGATTCTGCCTTTTAAGTCCTGAGAATAGTTTGGACAGTTCTCTAATGCCGAGCTTTAGAAGGTGCCTGCTTAGGTAACTGTCCTAGAAGAATATGGTTTTCATTGAATATCATTATTCAAGTGATTTAAGAAGTTTTTAAAGTTGTTATCATGGCTAGTAAAACCCTTATTGACCACTGTAATATCATATGTTTATTGTGTTCATTATGATTTTATTAGCATGTGATTGTTCTTCTTTCAGAATGCTCTGTTGGTTTTCCTGCAGTGGCACAATAATCATTTATAAATTATATTGTTTCCTTACTCAACATCATATTTTTATTATAAATTATAAAGGACTATAGAAATAATGGATACTAATTGAAACTAAGAACCATTCTTAACCATTCTTAACATTTAACATATATTCTTTACCTTTTTCTGTATGTTTAAATGATTGAAAATATCACATATCAAATTATCCTATTTTTCACTTAATATAATTTCAGATAGACTTAATTGCTTTTTACCTTTTTCAAAATAAATACACAGTAAAAAGCAAGTAACACCAAAAGGCCTAAAATGTAAATCAATAATAATGTGTTTCCCGTTTAATGGTACCACCTTCTCCTGAGCAGGTCTGTGCTTTTGATGTGTTGGTTGATGTACCTGGAAATGTATGACTGAGCATCTCTGCTCTTTTATGTAGTAATCCATGTTCCGCCTTTTAACAAGGTTATTATTTGCACTTCTGGAACCAGTGACCTACTCCATTCTGGAGGTCTGTCATGCATCTCACCTCTGATATATCTCTCTGCTGCTCATCTGGGTAATATACATCATTTTTTGGGTCTCTTCACCTCCGCGTTCCAACTTGATTTCTCTGTTTTGCACATCATGTAATGAATGGTATATGCCTTACTCTCACGATCTGCTGTAGTGCTGTCATCACATCTTCAGTCTCTTCAGTTCAGTGTCTGTAGGGAACAAAACCTTCAATCTGTTGCTGGGTGAGTGTGTGAGGAGTACCAGGCAGGCTTCTGGATGTGGCTAGCTTGTGTGTGGGTTAAGAGGGGTCAAGTGTTTTGATTAGAGACTTCCAAAGGACTCCTTGTGTTCTGCATCTCTCCTTCCTACTCCACCTCCACTTTCACTGTGACTCAGTCCTGTCTGAGCTAATCTGCTCACAGAGCACTTCAGTTTGTGGTTTCCTTTGCATTGCTAAATCAGTTACCACTAGTTATCTGATTTCCATATTGAAAAATTTTATTGAACCTCTTGTCTGCTGCTCTCTCTTTTTCTGTTCTCTATTTTCTTGTGATTTATACTTTTTATTCCTTTACTAGCATTTAATAGAGATTCATGAGTGAGAGGAAATAAATTTATATGTTTAATCTGCCACCTTCAACTGAACCACAAAGGCTTTCAAAACTGTAAAATAATATTTTTAATAATCTTTCAGAAATTTGAACTGTGTATTATATTATTATATAGAAGCTTAAAATTTTAAATAACCAGCTGTATTTTTTAGAAATAGGCTTATTATTAGAATTTCAGAATTATTTTGTACTTCTCAACTAAGTTTTAAATAGATTTATGTTTTTAGTTAAATAACACATGAAAACAAAGCAAAACTTAATTACCTAAGTATTAGAAAGTAAATTATGAATTTAAAACATTTTGCCTTAAATTAATGGAAATTTTTAAAAGGCTTACTTTATGTTTATGTTTGTATATTTGAGTTATAATGCTGTGCAAATCCTTAGTGTAGTCTTGAATAAAATTTCATGTTTTTTTTTAATCCTTCAAACATTTTTAATAATTGCATCTTTTCTTTTTTCCATGTAAAATCATTGGCAGATGATTAGGTATTATAATGTAGGCCTAAATGGGCAAGGATACAAGGCATAAATCTTTGCATTTTAAAATACTGAATGAGATCAATCATTGTCTTTTATGATGATCAAATCCTATACTGCTGACATTCATTATTATCATGTGGAATTAGGTAAAAGTTGAGACTTCTGATCATAGTTAAATGTTCTTTTCAGAGAACAGAAATGATTGATTAAAATGGTTTTGGAACATCCAGTAAAGTGAAGCAGCTTCCTAATATAATGAATCAATAGAGACTTAACATCTTCTTTGAATTTTGTCCTTATATTTTATTATCAGGTGGTGGTATTGGAAATATCTCTAAATAGCTTGAGGAAAAAAAAGAATAAATGGTAGTTTATTATAAGGGATTTCAGAAATCTAATCTATCTGAATTTACAAAGTGGTAGGGAAGGGGTAAAGAAAGCAAGAAGCTAACTGATATAAGATAATTGAATTGCATATGTAAATCAATTACACATTACATATATACATAGTGGCCAGATGTATAATTATCTGATTTATAAACATGAATGGTGCAAATGCTGCTTTAGAGGAACTTTCAGAAAATTGGCTTGTGGCATCAATACTTTATTCTACAAAATGACTGCTAACTATACCTATTATTGTAATAAAGCCCAAATAAATTATTTTGAATGAGGATACCGAAAGAGTGGCACAAAAGAGGCTGTGATGTTACCTACTAAGCCATGCTAACAAAGCTTGGTCTCTAATGTGAATCTACATACCTCATTGTCAGTCTGGCATGTGAGTAAGCGCTATGCCAGCTTAGACCAACTGCTGCCCAGTGACTTTTTACCAGGAAAAATCATTTTATTTATATTTCAAAATAGAATTGAAATCCTAAGAATAATGTGTATGTAGATCTTTCCAGGCAGTCTGTTTTATCTACTATTTAGTTGTGATTTAAAATTATTTCTTTCACTTTGATATAGTTTTTTTTTCTTTTTTGTATCTTTTCTTCATTTTATTATACTATAATTTTTAATATGTTTTATTGATTTGAGAGAGAGAAACATCCATATGAGAGAGAAGCATTGATTAGTTGCCTCGCATAGCACTCCAACTGGGGATGAAACTCAAAACCTGGGTGTGTGCTTTGACTAGGAATCGACTGTTGTCCTTTTGGTGCATTCATCCAATTGAGCCACACTGGCCAAGGCATACTATAAGTTTTTGAGCATGAATAATATACAAGGTTCTGTTTGGGAATTCTTTCCTTCTAAATGTTCTGTGTATTTATCTTCAGACTATAAATGTTGCCCTGGTTTAGTAAAAGAGTACTAGTTGCTGGCCTTGTGAAATTCCAGTTAAGCAGTTGAAATGAAATGACCTACTAAGAGAAGAGGTAGAACATTTTTTGCTATGGGATCTGATTAGTTGTTTTGTTTTGTTTTGTTTTGTTACAGGAAGGTCTATGGAGATTTTTACTGTCATTTAATATTTTAGGTTTTCCTAATTATGAAAGCATAAAGAGAGAACTAATTGTGTGTGTTTTTTTAAATCTATAGCTCATTTTAAAGTACCATACTTATATTAATTTTTGCCTATTGCTACCACATCCCTTAGCTGACCTTCTTAGTAAAATATAGATATGGTAGACTCCTTATTCATGGGGAATAGATGTGTTCCCAAACCCCCAGTGGATGCCTAAAGCAATGGATAGTACTGAGCTTTATATGTACTACTAAAGGCCTGGTGTACAAAAATTTGTGCACTCATTGGGTCCCTCAGCCTGGCCTAAGCCCTCTTGCAATCCAGGACCCCTTTGGAGATGTCCACCTACCAGCTGGGAGCAGGCCTAAGCCGCAGTTGAACATCCTTAGCACTGCCATGGAGGCGAGAGAGGCTCTGCCACCTCTGATGCCCTTGCTGCCATCAGCCCCACTTGTGGCTGAGCAGAATGCCCCCAGTTGATCTTGGTTTGTATCCAGTTGAAGGTCAGTGGCAAGGACTGAGGAGCACATGGGAGTTGGTTAGGTTTCTGCATATACTTATCACTGAACCCGGAGACTGAAACACAGAGTCAAAATCCAGTCATTAAACATTTGCTATTGATGATGACAAATGGAAAAACTGAGATGTAACTAATTTTTCCCTTCTGGGTTGGATGATCAGCTACATTTTAAATCCATAAGCAATCCAGTCTTCTCTCTCAGAGGTATTTGCCTAGTGTTCCCTCAGCCAGAATGGAGCCAAGATTAAGAGTTAGGACATCTTTGTGTTAAAAGACCCTCTCCGTCATAATTCAGTCTGAAGTATAATCCTTTTGCATTCTGTTATTTATTTGAATTGGTCCTGATTTGTTCGTTCTTAACAGTGACATTGCTTTCTCTCATTGCTTTAGCAGTTTTTCTCTTTGAAATTATATCCCTTTCAAGGCATCCAACACTAAAAATTACAGGTGGTGTTTGAAAGCACAAAAATTCAGTAAATAATCATAAAGCTTCTCAAATACATATTTCAGGTAATCGATGTGGTTTTTGTAGACAAATACTACTTTCATATGACATGCATTAGTAGTTATTCTGTCTTTATACTTGCATCTAGCAGTCCTGTCATGAGGAAAGTAAATATAGGATGATAAAAAGTAAAATGAAGGAATGGTTTCTATTTTTTTTTTTTTTTTTTAGAGAGCATGTACACAGGAGACATGAAGCCACTTCAGACTTGCATGTGTGGGAGGGGCAGGGGATGGAGGGCAGGAGTGGGAAGCTGGGCTTCTGAGTTGCTCTGCTAGCACAGCATTGCTCCTTCCTGCCTTTGGCTGTGTACAATTGCAGTGGAGGTGCATAAAGGTCAGGATGACTGTTTTCATGTTCTTAAGGTAGGAACCAGCATTCCAACTTCTCATGTAAAATGCTGTTATTGAGTGTATTTGCAATAGAACAGACAGCCAGTTACCTAGTCATTTCATTTTATTTTTGCCATGGGGCAAGATGGAAAAAAATCTAATTGTAACCTTGGAAACCCATGTATATGGCTTCTATATATTTCTTCTCTAATAGTAATTCAGTGCTTGCAGAAGCATCCACTCTTTGAATAGGAGTGCAAATTTATAGTATTACTTCAGTGGAAAAATATGGTGTGGCCTAAGATGTGTTGCCATTTGTTAAATCAACATATTCCCACCATGCACATAAAACATTTCTGAGTTCTTTTCTTTTTTTTAATCATAGATTAATTTATTCTAGATTTTATCGTAGATTTCTTATTGCTAGCATTACCAATGTTTAATGGTGTTTTCCTAAGAATTTCAAAACAGTTTGGGATAAGGGAACTGTTTTATATCTTTTTTGTTTCTTTGCTAATCCTCACCCAAAGACATTTTCTCCATTGATTCCTTTAGAGAGTGGAAGGAAGGGGAGAGACAGAGAGAAACACCAATATGAGAAAAACACCAATGTGAGAGAAACACATCTATTGTTTGCCTCTCATGTGGGTCCCAACTAAGGCCAGGGACGAGCCTGTAACCAAGGTACATGCCCTTGACCAGAATGAAGCCTGAGACCTTTCAGTCTGCAGGCCTACATTCCAACCACTGAGCCAAACTGGCGAGGGCCTGTTTTATATCTTGATTCACTGGTTACATGATTGTTTACAATTACCAAAATACATCAAACTGTATACTTAAATGAACCAATTATATTTCAACTAGGGGCCCAGTGCACAAATTTGTGCACCTTGAAAGGAACTGAGGGTTGCGAGGCTGTGATGGGCATAGGGGCAGGTCTTGGCCCATCCTCTGTGCCCCTGCCTGGCCCCTCCCACCTCAGCCCCCAGTCTCCTGTCTGCCAAGAGCCCTGCTCATGCCGCCACCACTCCCATGTGCTGATGCTGCCGGCCCAGGTCACACTAGCTGACAGCACGGAGCAGTTGGGGCCAGTGCCAGCAGCGGGTGCAAGCGAGGCAAGGGTTGTCAGCAGGTGTGAGCAGCAGCTGCTGCCTCGATCTCCCCTCTGTCCCTCAGGAGCAGGGGGAGGTAGAGAAGCCCTCAGGGGCAACCGGCAGCTGCCACTCACGCCCGTTGACTCCGCTGAGCAATTGGGACTGGAACCAGGTGCTGTGACTCTGGTGCCAGTAGAGCGTGCAAGCAGGAGCGGGGCTGGTGCCAGTGGCAGGTGCTAGCACTGGGCAGGACTGTGGTTGCAGGAGAAAAAAATTTTCAGTAACCACCAGAGGCTTGCCACAATTACAGCGACCAGCACCCTGCCTTGGTTTGGCGCCCCACTCTCACCTGCTCCACCATCCTACCACAGCCAACTCCTGCCATGGTTTACCTGCTCCCTGGTAGTCAGCACACATCATAGTGACCGGTTGTTCAGTTGTTCATTTGTTCCACTGTTTGCTCTATTTGCATATTAACTTTTATTATATAGGATTATACAGTGGTCGGCAAACTCATTAGTCAACAGAACAGCAAACTGCGGCTTGTTAGCCACATGTGGCTCACTAGCCACGGTTTGCCGACCACTGGGATAATACATTAAAAGAACTGTTTCTAGTTTACACATTTGAAAAGTAATGTGAAAATTTTACCTATAATGAAAGTACACATTAGGAACCATCTATTAGGTGATAATGACAGTTCTCATTCATATCTTATCAGTATTTTATTGAAAGTACAGAATCTACTACATTAATATATTTCATTGAAATTACTAATAAGTAAAAAAGTCACACTTTGAAGAGGTACCTCATATACCTTGTGAAAAGATGTCATTGTGTCATTTTGTATGCATTGCGTGCACTCATAAGTGTATGGAACTTAAGTTTATCCAGCCAGTCATTTATTCCATAAATATCATCTGTGACTTTGGCCCAGGCATTTTGGTAGACTTTGGGCTTTCAGTAGAGAGCAAGACAAACTCTGTGATCATGGAGTTTACAGTCGAATGGTGGAGAAAGACCATTTAAAACTAAAAAAAACATATGCTGGAGAAGAGAACACTTGTACGCTGTTGGTGGGACTGCACTTTGATGCAGAAGTGTGTTATTGGACATTCCTGAGTCAGAGGGAGAGAGCTCTATCCACCTCAATTCTGGTCTTCTCCTATAAATGAATTTAAAGGAGTGACCCTGATTAGATTGTGTTAAATGAATTTATTAAAAAATTACAGCCCTAGCAGGTTTGGCTTGGTGGATAGAGCATCGACCTGTGAACTAAAGAGTCGCAGGTTCTATTCCAGTAAAGGGCACATGCTGGGTTGTGGGCTCAATCCCCAGTGGGTGGCATGCAGGAGGCAGCTGATCAATGATTCTGTCTCCTCATTGATGTTTCTATCTCTCCCTCTTCCTTCCTCTCTGAAATCAATATATATATATATAAAAATTAAGAGCATGAATATTTATTAAAGAAGCAATACAAGCAAATCTTTACATCTACCTTATGAATCACAGATGGACTCTAGCTAATCTGAAGAGCTCCATTGGGTGGGGGTTTGAGGCATTATATACCGTCCTAAGTTTTTTTTTTAATTCCTCTGCTAATTATCCTGGTATAGATTAACTCTGAAGGTTACCCCTTTTCCTTGTTATGGCTTTTTCACAATTTGTGAGAAGCAATCCTTAGACTGCCTCCACTGCTAGCTTTTCTGTTTACACAGTGGGATGAGATAAGACTGCGCTCTCCTTCTGCCTCCTCCCTGTTGCCTTAAAAACTCCAGGTTGATTTGTACTAAGTAGTCTCTGGTTTGTGAGAAGTTGAATTAGGATTCCTCCTCCTGCATTCCCCTTTCTCTTCTTCCTCTTCTCCTGCATTCTTTTATGAGAAGGAGATATTTTAACCCTTTGTTCTCAAGATGAGGTCCTGCTACAAGTGGCTTGCAAAGCTTTTTGGCTTTGTTTAATTTTCCTGTTTTAGTTTCCCTGTTCCACTTGTCCTGAAATTTTCCTAGTTTTTCACTGTCCTATAATATTAGCACTGTCTGTGATAATTTGCTTTTTCTTAATATTTCTTACAAGGTGGATCTGGTAGCAACAAATTCTATCAGTTTTGTTTATGTAGGAATTTATTTCCTCTTCATTTTTGAAAGATAGTTTTGCTGGAGAAGATTCTTGTGGACAGTTTTTGCTCTAGCAACTTGAGTTTTTGCTCTACTGCCTCCATTGCTTTTGATAAGTCATCCTTATTAGGGTCGCTTGTACATGAGAATTCATTTTTTCCCTGCTACTTTCAAAATTTTCTTTTTATCTTAGGCTTTCAGCATTGTTATTTTACATGACTAAAATCTCTTGGTGTTTATGCTACTTGGATTTATCGATTAATATTTTCTTTAAATTTGGCAAGTGTCTGGTGTTATTTCTTCCAATTTCTTCTTTTTTTTTCTGCTCTATATTCTCTCTTAAATTCTTGTAGCCCCATTGCATATATTTTGGTGTGAATACCTTTCTCTGAGACTGTTCCTATAGTGGAGGTATTCTTTCCTCTCTTTTCTTGTTTCATAATCTCTGATGATCTCTGTTAAAGTTGTAGACTCCTTCTATCAGTTCAGATTCACTTTTCTGTTTCCCTAGTGAATTTTCATTTACATTATTCTACTTAAACTCCAGAATTTTTATTTTTATTTTTTGGTATGTGTGTGTGCGCATTGTATTTTTCCATTGATATTCTCTATTTGGTGAGACATTGCCGTATACCTTTATTCACTTCTTAAAGTTGGTCTCCTCCAGGTTTTTAACATTTTATATGTCCTGCTTGCTAAGTTCAATATCTGGGCCCTCACAGGCAGTTTCTGTCACCTTCATTTCTGTGCACAACATTTTCTTGTTTCTTTGCATATACTGTATCATAACTTTTCCATTTATAACTAGATATTTTAGTGTAGGAACTCTGAATATTAATCCCCTGGGGGAGTTTATGTTATCTTTGCTTTTTTATTTGTTTAGTGACTTGGCTGGATTGCTTTAGTGAAATATATCCCCCACAGTAGTAATCCTCTGATGTTGCTCCTCAGAGGTCAAAGCCTTGGGCATGTTCACAGTCACCCTGAGGCAACAGTGGCTTTAACAGTGCTTCCTTTGTGTTTTTCCCCATCCTTATATTAGGTTGTCTGCCTCTGTTGAAATAACACTCAGCTATTGGTTTTACTAATTATCAGCTAATTCCTCTATTGTTTTCCACAATGTATGTTGTGGGGTATAGATTGATTCACTCTCTGATCTAATTAAGTTCAGACCTCTCTAAATGGATATTTTTTGAGGCTGGTCTTTGAAGTCTTTCAAGCTGGTTCCAACCTCAGGAAACATTTCTAGCTGTTTCTTTCATGAATTGCTCTTCTAAACCTTCTATGGTTAGCTTCTTGCTCTCATGCAGCTATCTACCACCCTCCTTGTAATTACTGAGGTTTTCACTATTTTCCAAAGTACCCTTAGGCTTGAACAACCTCATCTGATCTCTCAAATAAAGTCAAGTCCATTGGGGAGAGATTGGGAGCTCTCTGTTTTTATGTCCTGTTTCTCTCCCTGGGCCAAATATCTGAGCTACTGTTCTGGAGTTAGCAGCTGAACAGTGGTCCCCCATTTCTTGAAGTGACATTCTACTTTATAATCAGGGTTGAGGACCAGAGAGGTAGATTCTGGTCTTCTCAAATTGTGTCTGATGACATGGTGTGAGGATAATGAGGACTCCTATTCTTGGTTTACAACTCTTTTTTTATTTTGTTAATCCTCACTCAAAGATTTTTTTTTCCACTGATTTTTTTTTTTTTTAGAAAGAGTGGAAGGGAGGGAAGAGTTTGAGAGAGAAAGAGAAAGAGAGAAACATCAATGTAAGAGAGACACTAATTGGTTGCCTCCTTCAGAGCTGGGGATCAAAACTGCAACCCAGACACATGCCCTTGACTGGGAATAGAACCCACAACCCTTCAGTGTATTGGCTGATGCTCTGACCACTGATAAATACTCCAGGGCTTGACTTCCTACTCTTGAGTTAAACTCCATCTTATGAATGGTAGCTGGATAGAAAAATAGAGCCTCTCACACATACCTGGATTTTAGAATCTGTAACTCAGAGTTGGGGAGAAGGGTGAGAAATGATGATGGTCTGCCCTTCTTGGGAAAATTCTATAGACCTTGGGGAGAGAGAACTCGTCTTCTTGGAAACACTTCACCAGGGTAGAACTTTTGTCATTGTGCTGTTCAGAGGTGAGGAAAGTAGGTTGGTTCAAGTGTTTTAGACTCTTACTGTTTTTACTGAAATTTAGTTCTGTTCTTGAATGTTTCTTCACTTGCCATATGCTCTTATAAAATTTCCAAAGATGTTATTTTTCATAAAAGATGTTTTAAATTGACTTTTAGACAAAGAGTAGGAGAGGGGTAGAGGAAGAGAGATAAATTTGATGTGAGAGCGGAAAATCCATCAGCTGACCTCTGCACTCCCCTTACCAGGGATCAAGCCCACAACCCAGACCATCAGTGCATGGGATGATATCCAAACAAATGAGCCACACTGGTCTGGGTTCCAAAGATTTTAAATGGTTATTTATTTTTATGATTTTTACCAGTTATGGTTGTTTCACTAAAGGATGGGTCTAAGAGTTCTTTAACATCACCATTCTGGAAAAAAAATCATATGAAATATTTAGTAAAGAGATAATGAGTCTTTTTACTAATTTATGAGGCCAACATTATGCTGACAAAAGAATATAAAGATATTTCAAGAAAAGAGAACTATATTCTACCATTCCACATGAACATAGATGCAAAAATCCTTCACAAAATGTTAACATATCACATCTAGTAAGATATAAAAATGTTAATACATTATAATTTCCCAAAACTGGATACAATGCAAATGTCTTTCAATTGTGTATGATTAAACAAAGAGTCCTTTATTCAATAGAATATTCAACATCAAAAAATGGCATAAACAACAGTTTTAAAACAACAATTAAAAAATAATGTGCAACAACATAGATGAATCTCAGATTTATTATGCTAGGTCAAAGAAGCCAGATTGAATGAGCTACATACCTTAAGATTCCATTTCTATGACAAAATCTGGAGGGACAGAAAACGAGTTAGCAGTTGCTAGGAGCTAGGAAAAGAGCTTGACTACAAAGAAACATAAAGGGAGATTTTTGTGTGATGGGTTTGTTCCATTGTGGTAGTGATTAAGTGATTAATACATTTGTCAACATTCAGAATCATGCACTAAATTTAGTGAATTTTATTATATGCAACTTATTCTTCAATATATTTTTATAAAAAGTAAAGTATATATTATATATATTATATATACAATACATGGAACTCTGTATTTTAATCTGTAAGAGATGAGGAAAAGACCTGTTTTAAATAAAAATTGATACCAGAAAGTAAAATATGAACTGCTTAGTGCAAACTGTATGATTGCATTTTAAAATTTTGTTTATTGCACATTCCTTGGGTTCCTTTATTCCCCCTGGCACATGCTAGCTGTTTACTCTTGCATTAATATAATAGTCAAGCACAGAAGGTGCATCCAAAAAGAGGCACACTGTGGAGAAACAGGAAAATTTTTTAGTCTCTCTGCAGTTACTTTTTGGAAATTTTCAAACTGATTCTGAGACTTGGTTCTTTTAAATAAGTTTCTTCAATTTAAAAGGCTCTAATTTCTTTTCAGTCAATTTTGATCTATTTTAGTTATTCCTCACTTGAGGATATTTTTTCCATTGCTTTTTTTCTTAAAGAGAGAATGGAAGGGAAGTGGAGAGACAGACAGAGAGAGAGAAATAGCAATGTGAGAGAGACACATTGATTGGTTGCTTTAGGGGCCAGGGAATGAGCCTATGACCAAGGTATGTGCTCTTGTCCAGAATAAAACCTGGGATCCTGCAGTTGAGAGCCAACACTCTATCCATTAGGTCAAACTAGCTAGGGCAATCTGTGACTCATTTTAAGAACTAACTAGAGGCCCAGTGCATGAAATTTGTGCACAGAGTGGGTGTCTCTCATCCCAGCCTACACCCTACCAATTCTGAGGAATGTCTGACTACCCTCTCACAATCCAGGACTGCTGGCTCCCAACCACTTGCCTGCCTGACTCATTGCCCCTAATTGCTTCTGCCTGCCAGCCTGATCACCTCCTAATCACTCCCCTGCCAGCCTGATCGACACCTAACTGCTCCCCTGCTGGCCAATTGCCTCTAACTGCCCTCCCCAGCTGGCCTGGTCACCCCTAACTGCCTTCCCCTGCCAGCCTGGTCATCCCCAATTGCCTTCCCCTGCTGGCCTGATCACTCCCAACTGTCCTCCTTTGCTGACCTGGCCAGCCATCTTGTGGCAGTAATCTTGTGTCCACATGGAAGCAGCCATCTTTGACCACATGGGGGTGGCCATTTTGTGTGTTGGAGTGATGGTCAGTTTGCATATTATTCTTTTATTAGATAGGATTATGCTGGGCCACAATGAAGGCACTGTAACACTGTTTTCTGCTGCCAGAGCAGAACACTTTTCATTTATCCAGTTTGAAGACTAGATATAGAAGAGAATGCAGGTGTTGGAATGTTAGGACTGTATCTACTGCATAAGCTGAAAAGAAATTTCTCTGAATATACAAAGACACTGTAAACGGGGTTCCATCTACATGTTTAGATTTTAAAACATTTTCTTATAGAAACAATGTATATACATACATGATGGTTAGATTAACCAGCCAGCCCATAAAACCTATTGGGGGATCATGGTTAAGTGTGAAGCTCAACTCTATAATTAGACTATCTGAGTCCACAAACTAGTCTGTCACTACTGTGCAACAACATAGATGAATCTTAGATTTATTATGCAACTTACTTTACTATTTTGTGTCTCTATTTTACAATCTTTACTATGGACGTGATAACAATGCCTATTTTAGAGCATGGTGAGTCATAGAATAATACTGTAAATGGATTTGAAATATGCTTGGTACAAAGGATGTGCTCAGTACCCCTTAACTGTTATCACTTATTTAATTCATAATGTATTCCAAATGTTCAGGCATCCAGGAAAGCCTAATTATCATGATAGAGAAAGGTTTGTGAGAAAATGACTTCAGTGTTTCAAACTAGGATGCTAGGAATATACTTCCTCTCACCTCCTTCCTCTGCTTCCATTTAGGTTAGTAGAAATTGTGGTTCTTTCAGTTTCCAGGAGTTTGTGGGTACCAAGGCAGACAAGAGTGAAGGCCTCATGAGTCAGGGTAAGGAGAACATGAATGAGAGCCCTCAGAGAAGAGGCTGGAGACAAAGGCTAAAGGGCCAGAGATGAGAGGGTCCAGTGTTCATGTATCAAAGCTTTGTTGGTTCTGAGGTCATTTGCTTAGATATCTCCTATCTTATATATTACACTGCTAATATCAGTGTTTCTATGTCCTGCAAATATGCAGCTCCTTTGAGAATTCTCTGTGGGTTTTCATGTTTCCTAACTTTGGAGAACCTGGATGTGAAAAATTCTCCTACCATGCTCTTCCTTTTTGCTTTTCCATTTAGAGTCCTCTACTTAGCAAGTGGGAGGAGTATGGGGAGAAGAGGCTAAAGAGCCTGGGAAACATGATATTTAAAACAGTTTCCTATAAAATATTATTTGTAATATTTCAAAGCATTCTGCAATTTTTCAGAAAGAAGTCATATTTTTAAAGGTAATGCACATGTAAAATAGTATATAACCATGTATTGAAGTAATGAAACCTATTGCACTATTAACGAAGCTATCAGAAATCAAGAATTCTTTTAAGCCCTAGATACTGAAAGGTGGCGCTAATATGTAGAATCATGATTCTTATCCTTGAATTTAAAAATCAAGCCCAGTGCTTTAGATTCTCTTCTAAAAATAAATACATATGAACACTGTGCTCCAGTAAGTAATTGTAAAGTAGTTATGTTTATATGTTCATTTATTTATGAAACTATAAGGATGATGAAAATAATAATTTGAAACAAAAATTGGATAATTTAAAAAATATTTTTGTAGGAACCTTTTATAGCAAGTCCTTAAGATGTCATATTTATTTTAATATTAATCTTGAAATATTCTTTTATAGCTATGCAATGGAGGATCAGTGACTGATCTTGTGAAAGGGTTTCTGAAAAAGGGGAAAAGAATGAATGAGCCCATAATTGCCTATATTTTACGTGAAGCACTAATGGTAAGGCAATTTAAATTGTTTATGCATTAATTATTTGAGGCATTTCTCATTAAATAAAAAATGTGGATCCTATTTCTAGAAAAATATTACTACATTAGAATTTATTGATGCAAGAGTACATATGCAAAATCTGAAATGTTTAGCACAACTCATTTTTTTTCCTCATTGGAAATCTACCCTCTTTGTGTCAACAGAACCTTGAGTTCTGATCTCCTAAGTATATTTCTGAGATTGTGATTATGATGAGGTAGATAATATGTATTTTTTTATTAAGAGTTCAGCTTTTATTCGCCATTATTTAAAATAAGTATCTAAACATTTTCTTTTATTGAGATCAACACATTTTCAATAAAATATTTGATGAGAATTAAAGACATGCTCTGCTTTATTTTTTTGGAATTTTTATATAGCCCAAAGTGGAAGTGATATAATTTGATATGACTAATTCAATATTAAACATTTAAGAATGCTTGAATCTTAATTTTCACTGTATTTCTTATAAGTTTTGTACAAATGCAATCATCTGAAAATGTTTTTGCTTGGTGCTTTCTTTTCTTTTAATATATTTTTATTTACTTCAGAGAGGAAGAGAGAGAGAGAGAGAAACATCAGTGATGAGAGGGAATCATTGATCTGCTGGCTCCTGAATACCCCTCCTGCAATCTGGGCATGTGCCCTGACCATGGATGAACCGGTTCATAGGTTGACACTCACCCACTGAGCCACACCACAGGCTGGTGCTTTCTTTAAAAGAAAATATTTTTTATCTTCTAGGGACTTCAACATTTGCATAACAACAAAACTATCCATCGTGATGTAAAAGGAAATAATATCTTGTTGACCACAGAAGGAGGAGTTAAACTTGTAGATTTTGGTAAGTTTTATTTGAAATTCATGAATAGTGTGATACGATTTGGTCATTTACCATTAGCCTTGCTCTCTAGGCATTGAAGGTAGGAAAAAAGCTGTAACTCCTTGAGGTTAGAAAGTGCAGATTTTAAAAAATTTGGCAGATGAGAGATTCCTTGAAGAATTGTTGCATTGTATCCCAAATCTCACAAAGGACGCCTCAAAAAGTTGAATTGTGGAGTCTTTATTAAAGGCCGGCAGCATATGAGGGGCAAAATCTCCAGATCTCAGTGTCGAAAAGCTTGCAACATCTGGCTTATATTAGCAAAATATCACAAAGGTATCGATTACATCTTTGGGTTTGAAATGAGGAACCTAGTTTGCACAAAGTAATTACAGAAGCGAAATTGAGCAAGTTAGTTATCTATAGTTTTGGGTCTACGGATCACTGAATCAACAGAAACACAATATCTGGGGCCACCAAGGAATTTAGAATAATTGTGCTGTCTAGATTCCAGGACCACTGAGTCAACTAGAACGCATTAGCTGTAGCTACTGAGGCAATTTAGGGTAATTGAGCTGTCCTGGTGTCCAGGTACAGAAGAATGTGCTTCAATAACTAGTGAGATCACAGTCAGTGAGATATTCAAACCACCATCAATGGAGTATTCAATCGATTGGGATAGTATACATTAGTTCAGAAAATCAAAATAACTTTTCTATTGTTTTAGCAAGCAGATAAGTACAAAAGCCAATCAGCAGGGTTAAAATTAAGGTTAAAAACTGCAGTATCTACTTGAGATGATTGCTACCATACTTCAGAGTGACTTTAAGTTAGCTAGCTTGTGTCCTTAACACCACTATAGCAGTGTGTGTAGCTGTTTCTCTAAAATGGATAGCACCTCATTGATTATCCTAAACCTAATCCCACAGACCTCACTAGTAATTGCTTTATACATGGGCATGTGCCCAAATCCAGGATTTTGAAATGTGACGGGAAATCTTCAAAGGTCTCTGGGAAATTTTCTTCCCTCCTAAGAAGGAAGCATAGGCGAAAATGGTCTCCTTTTTCCTCCGGACTTTCTGTGTCTGTTGTGATACCTGTACTGCTACAGGCACCTTATTTGGTCCTAAAGTGCTTCATTCCAAGTGGAAAGGCAACACTTAGAAAGGCAAAGCTGAGGAAGGGAAGAACAAGGGTCTTTGATAATGTAATGCAGCCCCTAAATCAACCAACTTCAGAGACTGCCCTAGCTTTGGACCTTTTTTCACGTGATAATAACTTTCCTGTTTACTAATAAGCCAATTTGGAGTTTCTGTTTCATAGCCAAGGGCATCCTAGTTGATACCTCTATTCATCATCTAGGCATTTATTCACCATACCTCTCTCATTTGATCCCTACTCATACCCTAATCCTGTGAGGGTAAGCATAATTATTCTAAGATATCTCAATATCCTCCCGGCATTCTTCCCTTTCCCTTCCCCTGCCCTCTGCCTGGGTAAGGTGTCCTTCCTTGTGCTTCTGTACCTAGAATACTTCTACATTTTCATCTTTATCACATTCTATATAATAATCCTATATAATAAAAAGGTAATATGCAAATTGACCATCACTCCAACACACAATATGGCTATCCCCATGTGAACACAAGATGGTCAGCAGGGTAGGACAGTTGGGGGAGACCAGGCCAGCAGAGGAGGGAAGTTAGGGGCAATTGGGCCAGCAGGGGAGTAGTTAGGTGTTGATCAGGCTGCAGGCCTGGTCACTCCTAACTGCCCTATTCACAAGTTGAGAACCGCTGCTGTAGAGCTTAAGACCATCGGAAACCATAGATATTTACATTACAGTTCATTAACAGTAGCAAAATTACAGTTATGAAGTAGCAACAAAAATAATTTTATGGTTGGGGGTCACCACAATATGAGGAACTGTATTAAAGGGTCGCAGCATTAGAAAGATTGAGAATCACCGGGCTAGAGGAAGCCATTGAACAGAATTCTGAGCAAGAGGGTGGCAGAGCCAGATGTGCTTTTTGAAAGAGCCCCTATGGTTGCAGTGAGGACAATGGACCATAAGGAAGACAATGAGACCAGAGTGGGGAGTACAACAAAGTGTAACTATAAGAGCCCAGGTCAGAGATGATGGCTAAGACTGGGAAGGAGCAATTAAGATGGAATATGAGGATATCTATACTAATAAAAGGGTGATATGCTAATTAGACAGTATCAACCAGATATCTTCTGGTCATCCAGTCCCCCTTCTGGACAAAGCCACGGTGGCAGGAGCTGAGGCAAAGGCAGTTAGAGGTGATTGGGCTGGCAGGGGAGCAGATGGGGGCAATCAGGCCAGAAAGGGGAGAGTGGTTAGGGGTGATTAGGTGGCAGGGGAGGGTGGTTAGGGGCGATCGGGCCGGCAGGCAGAAAGGTTACGGACTATCAGGCAGGCAGGCAGAAGCAAGGTGATCAGGCTGGCAGGTAGAAGGATTAAGGGCGATCAGGCAAGCAGATAGGTGAGCAGTTAGGATCCAGCAGTTCCAGATTGTGAGAGGGATGTTTGACTGCTGGTTTAGGCCCAATCCCTGTGGGCTAAACTGGCAGTCGGTTTAATTACACTAAAAGTGAGATTCAGTTTGGTAATACTAGTTAAGAAAATCTTTTGATTTTTTGCTAAGTGGATATGCTTTTACAGAAAACCTCCAGACACTTTGAAGACCAGAAAGAAAAGTGAGCTTGGAAATGTTATTAATGAAATCCATTGGCAGTCACTGGTGTATGATCAATCAAAAAGTAATATGGGTGTGTGGTAGTGTCTTGTTGAGTCTCTGAGTGGGACAAGAAGAACATTCACCTAGGAGGAAGAGGAGGAGGATCCCAGTCAGGTTGTCAGTTGAGGTAGGTAACAAGGGCCCCTGTGTTGCAGTCAAGATGGAGACAAGAGATTGTTTACATAAAGAGGGCTTAACACAGTTAGGAAGAATAATGACAATGGGAGCCAGGTTTCTTACTATTAGAGAAAAGAATGACAACTATGGAAAGAAAGAAAAATTAAACCAATGCTGTAGGATTGGAATTGGAGGTTTCAATGTGAACTCTGATTTTTAATATGTATAGAGGGTTATAAAAATAAATATGTCAACATTAAAATTTACAACAACATGGATGGACCTTGAGAACATTATGCAAAGTGAAATAAGTCAAACAGAGAAAGCTAAGAACTATATGATTTAACTCATATGTGGAATATAAAACTGGAACTTATGTACACAAACAGCAGTGTGGTGGTTGCCAAAGGGAAGGGGGATTAGGGAAGAAAAGGGTCCTAATATGAAGTGACAGGAGAAGATTTGACTTTGGGTGGTGGGCACATAGTCCTATATACAGATTTTGTAAATTAGTAATTCACACATGTAACCTGTGTGTTCATGTAGACTAATGTCACCCCAATAAAATTTAAAATAAATAAGTGAAAAAAATGTTTAATAAAAAATTAGGAATACATGTATGGTGTGTGTGTGTGTGTGTGTGTGTGTTACCTAGATATTTCTACTAAGAGGGCTTGCAAGCATCGATACCCCAAAGTCAAGCACATCAAGCACCTAACACTTGCTTTTTAAATACAATTCTCAACTAGGAAGAAGTGGGGATTTTTGGAGAAGAGCTGATTTTTAGGGCTGTACAAGATGAACCTAAGTCTGTTATGCCCAGAATTCGGGGTCCCAAATAATCCACCACTAAGGAGCCTTTTCCGATGCAAAAGCAAAGAGTTTTTATTCAAACCCGGGTTTGGCTCTCAACCTCTTTCTGGTGCAGCAGTGAGGTGAGAGAGAGAGCCAGGCGGGAACAATGAGTTTTATGGGGTAGGATAATTAGGGGGATTAGGAAAGTAATGAGGGTTACAGAGATTGGTCACTTGAATTAGGGTCTTTCTGTGGTTTAGCCTTATTAGGACCCTCGCTGTGTTCCTGGAGCTTCATTGGTCCATTTCGGTGGGGGTCGGGAAGTTAAGACATTGCTGGCACACCTGTGGCCACTCCCAGAAAAGGGAGGGGGTTTAGGCAGGGGTCTCAGCCCTATAGGACAAGATGGAGGGGAGTTCATTTCCTTTCAGTCTTAGTGTGCCAAAAAGTAAGATAATGGTAAAAAAAATGATAGAGGCATGTCAACAGGACACAGAAGCCAAATTGAAGTTATTCTCATTGATCAAATCTGGAAGCTTCAAAATAATGATAATAATGGTGGTAACAGTGGTAACCCATTCATTGAAACAAAAATCCATTAATCTGTACTTTTGCATACTTCTTAAATGCATGAATAAGTGAATGAAAAGAAGCAAAAGCCTTTTCTTAACAGAAGAATGCCAACTAATAAATATTGAAGAAATAATAAAATTGTTCATTTGGCAACTATTTTAGTAAGAATTAATTCATCCCAAAATGTAAATGGATGCTAAACTACCTGGTTAAATTTTGATCTGAAATAGGATATTTACATTGTTTCAAAAGACTTCTGCACAAAATACTCAATTACAAAAGAAGAGAAACTTTATAGAGAAGAATTCTGGAAATTTGAATGGTGTCTGAAAATTAGATGGTAGGAATATAACTGTTAAATTTTCTGACCTAAATAGTTGTGCTGTGGATATTTAATGGAATGCCCTTGTTTGTAGCAGTTACACACCAAAGTATTTGGGGGGTAGAGACATCATGTAGCTCACTTACTCACAAATGGTTCAGATAAAAGTTATTTGTTCTCCTTTTGCCACCTTTTCTCTAAAGTTGAAATTATGTTAACATTTTTTTAAAAGTTATCGAGTAGAGTTGGAGACTTAACACAGGTCTGAAGATATTTGTATGTGTGTATATGTGTGTGTGTGTGTGTATGTGTAAAGATTGTATATATATTTGATTGTTGAATAAATCTCAAAAATTTGAAAGCTAGTGCTTTATAGAAATAATGTGTTGCGTGGGGGGACTTAGGAGATCAACAACATTTAAAATATGGCAGAGTTTTAGAACTTTTAAAAAATATTTTTATTGATTTCAGAGAGGAAGGGAGAGGGAGAAAGAGCTAGAAATATCAATAATGAGAAAGAATCATTGATCGACTGTCTTCTGCACATCCCTCACCATCCCCCACCAGGGACCAAGCCCACAACCTGGGCATATGCCCTGACATGGAATGGAACCATGACCTCCTGGTTCATAGCTCAACCACTGAACCATGCAGGGCAGGCAGAAATTTATAATTTTCATCCCTCTACAATTAATATTTTATTCAGCTAGAATTTGACTTTTTTACTTTGGGGAACTGACTTTTACTTGAAAGAAAAGACATATTTTTTTTTATATAAAGCAAAACCATAAATGGAATCTTTTTTAGAGTTTTGTAGTTCCAGCTGAACCTATGGACTCTCAAGTATTCCTTGAGCTGAACATTAAATTGAATTAAACCAATCAACCTTATAGATATTGTTGTAAGGCTTAGTCAAGGGGCTATTTTAGTTGTAAGGACAAGAAACCCAGACTAGCCCCAGAGGCCACCTCAGATAAGAATAACAGGACAAAAGGGTCTGAAATAGAGACAGGAGAATGGAAGGCAAGAAACTTAACTGCTTTTTGTCTTTTTGTTGTTGTCAATTTTCACCAGATTTTCACAGATTTTTAGATAAGCAAATATTTTTTCTTACTGATGTGCATTGCCTTATGTTCTGAGGGAGTGGGGGAGGAAGAAACATTGATGTGAGAGACACAACAACTGGCTGCCCTCTCTCAGGGATCAAACCTGCAACTGAGGAACTTGACAATGACTAGGAATCAAACCTGAGACCCTTCAGTCTGCTGGGTCGACACTCTAACCACTGAAAAACCGGCCAGGGCCTGCTTGTTGTCTTTTGCGCTCTCACGTGTTCTCTCTCTCTCTCTCTCTCTCTCTCTCTCTCTCTCTCTCGCTCTCTCTCGCTCGCTCTCCCTCCCTCCCTCCCTCCCTCCCTCCCTCCCTCCCTCTCTCCCTCCCTGTCTCTCTCTCCCTGCTTCTCTTTGTGAGTCTACAGACCAGTTTCTGGAGTTTCGTGTTTCCCATCCAGCCTAATAAAAAATACAGCCTCAACCTTCCAAGTCTGTATGAATAATCTTATTGGTTCATTGCCAATAGCTAACTGACCCAGATTTTCAGCATCC
>PVJN01017142.1:0-41439 GCA_004026805.1 Lasiurus borealis
GGGCCTTTCTGCTCTAAGCCTCCATTTCTTCCCCTAAGGCTCCAGATCTTCCTAAGATAACAGGAGTCATCTTCCTGGACTGATAGGGTTGTTGAGAAGTCAGATCTTGCAAAGAAAGGAATGTTCCAGAACAGTGATTTTCAACCCGTGTGACGCAAGCATTTTTAAAACAGGCAATACCTGACTCTTTAGTCAGGGCACTGCCCTCTTTTCCATTAGATTGTTACATTTAAAAATGACAACACAACAGCCGTCCAGTGTGAATAAGTCAGAATTATACTTTTTTTGGTAAGATTAGCAAAAAAAAAAAAAAAAAAAGTGGGGGGGAGGTATTTTTTGGTGTGCCACAGAAGTTGGGTAATTAGTTTCTGTGCCACAAGATGAAGAAGATTGAACATCGCTGGTCTACAATAGCTAGGAACAGACCTACAGTATCTAGCTGAAAACACATGGCAGGCCACAGAGCAGCGAGGTCGTGGAAGAGATGGTCACTTGGGCCAGTTTGGAGAACTAGAAAACCAAACCTCCTCCCACACAGAAAACCCCTAGAAACGCTGAGGAGAAAAGTGCTGAGTGCTCAGAAAAAGGGGAAATGCCCAGATGCCAAAAAAAAAAATGAGGACAAAACTAAAAAACGAAGCAGTAAGCATGAATTGCCACCCTAAGGATTTGCTAATCTTGGGAACCAGGAAGCTTAGGTCTCGATGATCACAGAGACACGTGAAGAGTGACGGGGTCCCTCCAGGTGGAGAGGTGGCCTGAGACCCGCCCAGGCCCTGTAAGGCTGGACTGGCTTTAAAAAGCTTCGCCTTCAGGAGAAGAGTGGGCCTAGAAAACGGCCCCCTATCAGCGCAGCCAGGATGATAAACATCTTGTCTGACTCCGCCCCAAACAGAAAGCCACCCTGGAGAATTCATAACCTCAGCCTGCCCTCAAGGTCTGCGGTGTCAACCAGGGAGAGGTTCAGACTGACATAAAAGAACAAAAGGCATTCATTTAAGCAAAAACTTGCAACCCTGGAGACAGGTTTTTCAGGTATCCACCAAAATTGTCTTCCAGGGGAGAACAAACAAAGACAAGGTCTGTCCAGGCAAAATCCTCAATGCGTCATTCTTTCTATTCCTGCAAATGAAGAGCTGCAGGCCCAGTTACCAGAGCCTCGTTAGTTTAAATATGGAACCGGAGAGCGCTGAAAACTACCGGGAGGAGGTCCAGCCCCGATGCCAGGCTGTATGTAGTTGTTGTTCCAGGATGTTGATGGCTCAGCCTTGAGCTCAGTTTAGCAACTTAGTAGCAGCTCTGAGAAGGCAGGCACCGGGCTTGCAGAGGCCCCCTTCCCCATGAGCCTCCCTCCTCGCTCTATCTGAGCCGCGATCATTCCGTTTCCTTGTTCCCATCACCAGGAGCCTGAACTTGAACTGCCTGTGTAGTCTGAGAAAGCGAAGGAATCAACCTAAAGGACAAGAACCTGCTCGTGGGTCCCACAGAGACAAATGCAAAGTCTCTGGAGATCCAGGCCGCCAAAGACTCCCACGGGGCAGGCCCCGGTGAAGATGGCGAGACACCACTACAAAACCTCCGAGGAAGTGAGTCAGCCTGAGCGCCAGCTGCCCTCAGCAACCAGAGAAGCAGGAGAGAGACAGGGTGTGTGTGAGGTTCCGGTCCAGGGGACGTCCTTGCTCTGCCCCTTCCTAGCGGGTGCTCCAGGCCTTTGGGAATCTCCCAAGGAAACATCTCTCTTTCTTGTGGGTTGTCAGTCATTGAAAGGAAATACGTTTGTTTAAACGCACGCAGGACCCCAGGGGTTGAGTACCAGGTGGCTCTTGGCGCTCTCCCACCCAGGAGCACCGGTGCCTTCTCTTTCCCCACCAGCTTCCTGCCCCAGCGCATTGCCATTAGCTTCCTCACTTCCCAGATCCAAGGCCGGTCCTTGACCCCTATAATTTGTTTCCTAAGCCCATTTCTTCTAGGAATTACTTTTTCTACCTCTATAATTTGCCATATAAATGTTCTCTTACACACACACACACACACACACACACACACACACACGAAAGGAAGGAAGAAAGAGAAGATGGCGATTGTGACTGTACACTCCCTTCCTCCCAGCCACCCGAGTCACCCAGGTCACAAAGGGAGGTGGGTCAGGGAGGGAGGTATTACTTAATGCTGATGGCAAATTCGGCTGCGTCCTTCACCCTCTGCCGCACCAAGAAGGTCCCGTCGGAGCGGTTGGTGAGGATGCTTTCTGCTCCAGCGCGCTCCATGGGGCCAGCGTACCTGCCAGGACACACCAAGGAGAGAGGTCTGTACAGGCCCCATATGGCCATATGGAGGTCACATCCTCTCTTAACCCTTGTGACTTTTCTTAAGTTGGTGACAGCCCAAGTCCAACTGCCCTTAGACAGCAAAAGAAGTCCAGAGGAGGCAGTGGCCAGCATCCTGAAGTGGGCAATTTAAAGGGAGGAGAGGTGTCAAAAAATTCAGCCATCAAGATAAATAATAGGTAGTACTTCACACTAGTGAAAGAAATTGACGAAGCCACAAAGAAATGGGAAGATACTCCATGTTGATGGATTGGAAGCACCAACAGAGTTAAAATGGCCACATTACTGGATTAATGCAATCCTCATCAAAACCCCAATGGCATTTTTTAAATAAATAGAACAAAAAAATTATCAAATTTGTAGAGAACCACCAAAGACCCCAAATAGCCAAAGCGATGCTGAGAAAAAAAAGAACGAAGCCTGCAGCAGGTAGACTCTAAGACTTTGGCCAGTTCCAAGTTTCTTAGGTGATAAAAATTTATTATTTGAACCTCATCCCAGTTGGGCCTAAGACGACAGACTAATTCAGCTGGAAAGGAAAAGAATGAGTGAATTGTATGGACTAATTACCCACACGGGGCCCTAGTAAAGTAGTTAACCACAATCTAGATTAAAAATTCTCTCTGTGTAATGTTTTCTCTTAATGATGAAGGTAGCTATGCACAAAGAAGTAGGGTTGTAGGGTAATAAATTGCTTCTGCTCTGTTGGGTCAAATGGCACTCAAGAGGTTAGGTGTTTGTGACTGGAACACACACAAAGTTCAGGGGAGGAAGAAGTCTAGAGTTCAGTTACTTTGGACAAATTACAGTTCAATAGGGACTGACTGTTAAAGTGACCCAGAGGAAAATTCAACTTTTAAATTAATCTCCTGTGTTTTTCTGGGCATGACAACATCACAGATAAGAGGATACCTCTAGCCATTTATTATAACTCTTGCTCCCACTGATCACTCTCTGGTCAAGAAAAAAAAAAGAAAAGAATGAAGCCAGAGATATCAGCCTCCCTGACTTCAAAATCTACTACACAGCTACAATAATGAAAATGGTGTACTGGCAGAAAAACAGACACACAGACCAGTGGAACACAATTGAGAGAGCTCAGAAATAAACCAACATGTATATGGGCAACTGATTTTTTTACAAACGAGTCAACAAACATATAACAGAGAAAAGAAAAGCCATTTCAATAAATGGTGTTGGGAAAATTAGGAAGCTGTGAAACTAGATTACTATTTGACACCATCCTAAAACTTAACTTAAAATAGATTAAAGACATAAATATAAGACCTAAAACAATAAAACCACAAAGAAGAAAACATGGGTACTAAACTTAATAAACCTTGGTCTCAGAGAAACTTTTATGAACTTGACCTTCGAGGCAAGGAAAGTAAAAGCAAAAATAAATGAATGGGACTAAAACAGACTAAAAAGTTTCTGCACAGCAAAAGAAACAATCAACAAAACATAAAGGCAACCCGGCCAGCATGGCTCAGTGGTTGACCGTTGACCTATAAACCAGGAGGTCATGGCATGATTTTGGGTAGGGGCACATGCCTGGGTTTCGGGCTCAATCTCTAGTGTGGAGGCGTGTAGGAGGCAGCCAATCAATAACTCTCTCTTGTTACTGATGTTTCTCTCTCCTTCCCTCTGAAATCAATAAAATATATATATTTTAAAAATAATTATACACTTAAAACTTAGATAATGTTATTAACCAAGGCCACATCAATAAATTTGATTTTTAAAACTAGTATTTTAATGTAATGTTTTTAAAACTCAAGAAGACTACAAAAGCAAAGTCCTGACACTAGTTATAATATGGATGAACCTTGAACACATGATGCTCAGTGAGAGAAGCCACACACAAAAGGCCACACAGTGTGTGATTCCCATTCATGCGAAAAGTCCAGAGTAGGCACATCCAGAGACAGGAAGTGGGCTAGTGGTGGCCAGGGCTGGGAAGGGAAAAGAGGTGACTGCTTATGGAGGCAGGGCCTTTTTGGGAGGTAATGAAGATGTTTTCCAGCAAGAAAATAATAATATACACATATCACTGTAAATGTACTAAAGTACCATCCTTCCTATATAATAAAAGGCTAATATGCAAATTGTCCCCTCAACTAAGAGTTTGGCCAGAGGGCAGGGCCAGCCTGCCAACCACCCTCAGCCCCTCCTCACAGCCGGCCCCACCCCTGATCACCCTCCCTAATGGAGGGCAGGGCTGGCCCACCAATTTCCCATGGCCCCTCCTTCTTGCCGACCTGGCCCTATGGGCCCTGATTGGGGGGGGCCGGCCAATCCCACCTGTGCACGAATTCGTGGACCGGGCCTCTAGTTGAATATAATTGTCAATAAGGGTATATTTATGTTGTAAGTATAAATATATAATAAGTATATTAATTATAGATTATCTATAATTATAAATAATACATGAATGTGAATATAAATATACTTATGCTATAAATGTGAATATGTCACATGAATAATATGGTAATTAGAAATAATATATAACTAGATAATATATAAATGAGAATATGTATACATGTGTGCTATAAATGTGACTATGTAACAAGTGTTAATTACAGATATATAATTATAGATGATATATAAATGAGTATTAATGTATACTATTAATATAAACATAATGTAAATAAGTATTGATTCTAGATAATATATAATTATAGATTATATATAATTCGAAATATGTAATATAAATTTAATCATGAATATAAATTATACTTAAAATGGTCAATTTTTTTTTAATCCTAATCAAAGGATATTTTTTCATTGACTTTCCAGAAAGAATGGAAGGGTAGGGAGAGACAGAGAGAAAGAAACGTTGATGTGAGAGAGACATATTGATGGGTTGCTTTCCACATTCGCCCCAACCAGGGTTGGGGATCTGGGGATTGAGCCTGCAACAGAGGTACATGTTTTTGACTGGAATCGACCCAGGACCCTTTAGTCTCTGGGTCAATGGTGTATCTACTGACCCAAACTGGTTAGGGCTTAACATGGTTAATTTTATGTTATGTGAACTTCACCTCAATTTAAAAAATGAATGTGGGGGAGAAACCAAGGTGAACACCTAAACTGCTGCCTCAAACAACAATTTCAAAACTACAACTAAAAGACAGAATGGACAACATCCAGAACCACAGGAAGGCTGGCTGAGTGGAAATTCTACAACTAGAAGGAAAGAGAGGAGTTCATGGAGACTCAAAGGAGCTGCAAAAAGCTGAGGTACGGAGACACGCACGTGAAGAAGATGGGCGGTTGAGTGCCTGGCTGGCTTCCTCTAGCGGGGGGGAGAGAGAAACTCCCGACTGCACTGAACCGCAGTTCCAAGCAAGACTCATACATGGGGAGTCAGGACTGTTGGGAAAAGAAAGGAGTGCACGGAAACTTGGGAACTGCGAAAGGCAGAGGTCTGGAGGTGCGTGTGTGAGTCTGCATAGAGAGGACTGACTGCTAAATGTACCGCTGGCTTTCTCTAGTGGGAGGAAGACAGAACCTCCTGACTTTGCTGAACTCCAGTTTCGACTGCACTGAACCCCAGTTTTGGGTGAGACCCTGGAGACCCAGACTCATATGGGTCCCCAGAGCACAAGGAAACTCAGGGGAGCTGCGAAAGGCAGAGATCATGAGTGTGCACACAGAGAGGGCTGCAGCAATTACCGAGGGACACTGAGAACCAGGGGCCCCATAGGGCAAGACTGACGGGAAGCCAAGGCTGTCTGCTCAGCCCTGATACTCTGCCCCATCCAAGCTGAACACAGAGGCTTTTGCAATTTTGCAAGTCTTGTCTCATACGGCTGTCTCTAGCACAGAAGTTCTTCCTGCGAAGATACAGCTGATCCTCACAGCCAATTGGCCTGGAGGTCAACTCCCGTAGTGATATCAACAACAATCAAGACTTAACTACAACAAGGCTGTACACACAGTCCACAAAGGGGTACACCAAGAGTGTCCACTTCAGGTAACTGGGGAGACAGAGCTACTGGACCCTGTAGGACACTTAGCACACAAAGCTACTCTACCAACTCAGGGAAGCAGTGAAAATGCAGAGAAAAGGAAACAGATCACAAACGAAAGAAATGGAGGAAAACAAACAAGTGAATATAGAGTATAAAACCACGTTTATAAGGTTTTTCAAGAATTTCCTAGAAAAGGTCGATAAATTTATCGAGACCCAAGAGGAGATAAAAAGGACCAACTAGAAATTAAACATACACTGATTTAAATAAAAAATATTATACAGAGATCTAACAGCAGACTAGAGGAAGGCAAGAATCTAGTCAAAGATTTGAAATACAAAGAAACAGAAAACACTCAATTGGAAAAGCAAAAAGAAAAAAGAATCCAAAAATGTGAAGATAGTGTAAGGAGACTCTGGGACAACTTAAATGTACCAACATCCAAATTATGGGGGGTGCCAGAAGAGAGAGAGCAAGATACTGAAAACCTACTTGAAGAAATAATGACAGAAAAGTTCCCACACCTGGTGAAAAAAAAATAAGACTTACAAATCCAGGAAGCACACATAACCCCAAACAAAAGGAATCCAAAGAGGACCACACCAAGACATATCATAATTAAAATACCAAGACAAAGAGAGAATATTAAAAGCAGTAAGAGAAAAACAGTTAATTATCTACAAGGGAGCACCCATACGATTATCAGCTGAATTCTCAACAGAAACTATGCAGGCCAGATGGAAGTGGCAAGAAATATTCAAAGTGATGAATAGGGAGAACCTACAATCAAGATTACTCTACCCAGCAAAGCTATCATTAAGAATTGAAGGTCAGATAAAGAGCTTCACAGATAAGGAAAAGCTAAAGGAGTTCATCACCGCCAAACCACTATTATATGAAATGCCAAAGAGTAGTCTTTAAGAAGAGGAAGAAGAAGAAAAAGGTAAAGTTAAAAATTATGAACAACAAATACATAACTATCAACAAGTGAATCTAAAAATCAAGTGAATTAAAAAATCTGATGTACAGAATAAACTGGTGAATATAATAGAATCAGGGGCATAGAAAGGGAGTGGACTGACAATTCTCAGGGGAAAAGAGGTGATGAGGTTGTAGGGAGAGACTGGACAAAAATCATACACCTATGAATGAGGACAATGCAGGGGAGGTAAAGGCAGAGAGGATGGGGTGGGAACCGGGTGGAGGGAAGCTATGGCGGGGGGGTGGAAGAGGAACAATTGTAATAATCTGAACAATAAAGATTTATTAAACTAAAGAAAAAAAAAATGTGGTCTGGCCAGATATTTCATTGTTAGAGTGCATTCTGATACACTAAGTTTTGGGGACCCCCTTAGATTTTTCACCCACAGGAAGTGCCTCACGCTCCTCACCCCATTTTCAGCCTTGGCTACCGCTTCCCAGCAGGGGAGGCAGAGTGAGCACAGCCTGGAGAGACTGTGGCTGGAAGCCTGGCTTTGCCCCTTAGATGCTCTGTGACCTCAGGAACTGATTTTTCCACTCTGAGCCCCACCCACCACAGAGGAACACTTTTGGCAAATGGTGATAATGCAGTGGAAACACCTCATATATGAAATTCACAAGGGTGTTACATGCGTTGTGTTACTACGACTGTCAAGAGGCAAAAAGTCAGGCTCTGGAGTCAGGTAGACTTGGGTGGAATCCCATCTTTGCCACTTCCTCACTGTGTGACCAGGAACAGATCACTTCTCCTCTCTGAACCTCCGTTTCCTCCTCTGCAAAAAGGGAGTTAAGAATAGCTCCTACTTCAAAGGACTATGACAAGAATTAAATGTGCTGACACACGGTCATAAAACAACACCGCTGTTACGTCAAGTCTAAGATGCCAACGACTGTAAAATGCACCGTTCTTTCATGGACCATTACAAAATGAAAACCACTACCCATACAGTAAGGTAAGGACGGAGACCCCACTCATAGTAAAAGATGTTAAAATGTGTGTGTGTCAGGGGGAGGAGGAGAGGTTGTGGGGGGAGGGGAGAGAAATGAATGAACACTTAGGATCGATGAAATGTGACAAATAGTTAATGATAAAAAAAAAAAAACAGATAATAAAGTGCTTATTATGTGCCAGTTATGAAGCTTCGTGAGAATCCTATGAGTAAATATTGGTATTCATCTGTTTTCCAGAGAGGAAACTGCAAGCACAGAGAACCTGACTTACTAGCCCAAGGTCACGCAGCTGGGAAATGTTGGAGTTAGGATTAAAACCCAGGCCAGTGGATTCCAAAAGCAACACTGCAAGCCTTCGCCTCTCAAAGTTCTATACATAGTAGGTGCTCCAAAAAAAGGGAGGTGGGACCACCACTACCATTGTCACCATCATTTTCCTCTATAACTTCCTAAAGTTTGGGGCCCTCTTTTGTCTGTTCTCTACTCAGCAGCTTCCGATGCTGGGCGGGACCCAACCGTCAATGCCCAGGGTTCAAAGAGTGGATAACTGATTGGTTGGGAGGTCCTTCCTCAGGCACCCACCCCAGAGAGACCCCGACTTGAAAGTAAAGAAGGTGGCCCAATTAGCATGGCTCAGTGGTTGAGTGTCAGCCTATGAATCCAGAGGTCACAGTTCGATTCCCCATCAGGGCACATGCCTGGGTTTCGGGCTCAGTCCCCAGTGTGGGGCGTGCAGGAGGCAACTGATCAATGATTCTCTCTGATCATTGATGTTTCTACCTCTCTTTCCCTCTCCCTTCCTCTCTGAAATAAAATATATATATTAAAAAAAAAAACAAGAAAGAAAGAAAGGAAGGTGGTTCTACTCACCAGAGATGAACTGACAGGTCCTGAGGGGGACCCTAGGGACAAGAGACCAAGACTTAGGACCAAGAGCCTAGCGTGGCAACTGACTTCAGGGCACTTTGTTCATTCGTTCGTTTGTTCGTTCGTTCGTTCATTCATTCATTCATTCATTCATTCATTCCACGGTCGCTTACTGAATGCCTTTCATGTACCAAGCACTATACTGTCCACTGGGAAGACAGTTCCGGAATCTACTGGGAGTGGCTGGTCCCCTATCACACAAATCAGGGATTGTCCAGACACCTGGACAATCTAAAGAAAGGTTTTTAGATTTTTTTTAGATTTCTTTTTAATGATTGACAAAAAATTTTAAAAGACTATTCTTTCCTGGCACATGAAGATAACATGAAATTCATAAGCCAGGGCACCTAGATGGGGTGTCATTGGAACATGGCCACGCTCCTCATTTACAGAGCCTCTTTCGCTGCTCTGGAACCATGGTGGCGGAGGTGAGCAGCCATGATAGACAGCGTCTCACTCGAGAAGCTGAAAATGTGTCCTCTCTACTTACAGGAAAAATGTGCCAATCCCTGATCTAAATCAATATAAAAGGGCACATTTCTACCATCTCTGGTCCATGAGGAGGCTACCCTCGAGAGAGACAATAAGAGAGACAGAATGAAAGAGGGGGACAGAGAGAAAATGAGAGAAAGACGAAGAAAAAGGAAGGAAGGGAGGGAGAGAGAGAAGAAGGGAGGGAAGGAGAAAGGAAAGAAGGAAAGAAAAAAACAAGTGTTGATGAGGATATGGAACTCTAATTGCATTACTAGCCAGAATGAAAATGGTACAGCTTCTATGCAAACCAAGATAGCAGCAGTTCCTCAAAAAAAAAAAAAAAAAAAAAAGTGGCCAAATGTCACAGCAGTTGCTCTTCTGGGTATACACTCAAACAACTGGAAACTGGGACTCAGAGAGTTATACACCCCCATTCACAGCTGCATTATTTGTAGTCGCCAAAATGTGGTAGCAACCCAAGCGTCTATCCTTGGATGATAAGCAAAATGTGGCCCATCAGACAGTGGGATATTACGTAGCCTGAAAAAGGAAGGAGATGCTGGCACACAGCACAGCACGGATAAACCTTAAATGCATCGTACTAAGTGACATAAGCTGACACAAAGGGACGGATGCTGTGTGATTCCACTCACAGGAGGTTCAGGGAGGAGTCAGATCCACCGAGACAGAAAGTAGATGGGAGGGGCCAGGGGATGGGGGACGGGCTTGGAGAATTAGTGTCGATGGGGACAGAGGTCAGCAGAACCTCGAGTTTGAGAATGACCTGCCATGACGGGTAGCCCCCTCCCTATCTCAGGGGTCTCCTCAAGCCAGCCTGCCCCCTCAGAACCCCCTCTTGACTCCCAGACCTTCACTCTGTCCAGCCTTGAGGCACTCACATGCACGTAGGGCTTGACCCTGTTACAGGGAAACCAGCCAACTTCATTAGTAGCCGTATTCCTGCCCTAAAACACCAGGAGGGAAAACATGGAGAGAGGTCATAGGCATCTGCTCGCATGTGCATCCATCTTTCTATTTCATGGCCACTCTGCCCGTCCACTGCTGTCTCTGTGACCTGAGGACCCAAAGATGTGCCGAGCAGTATGGACTTCCTGGGAAGACAGCCAGCGGAGAAGGGCCCGGCCAGCCTGGGAAATCTCTTTCTACACCACCCTCCCCAGGCGCCTCCTCCAGACCAGCCTTCCCCTGCCAGAGTGCAGTGAGGCCATGACCCCAGCTTCCCAGGGTCACCCACACCCATGACCCCACTCTCAGGCCCTTCTCCATCACTCCCACAGCCCCAGCCTGTACCTCCCACCAGTTCTGCTCAGCCTCGGCCTTGGTGAGCTCCACGATGTCTCCCGGGTTGAGCCGTAGAAAAGGTCCCAAGGATCCCGGGGGTGGAGGAATCCCGTAGTACTCCTGGCACACCTCCATCTTGGGCAGCCCTGGAGGGGAGGAGGGAGACTGCCATCTGTGTCCCACAGTGGGCTGGCCACTCAGGGGGTCTCCAACCTGCGTCTCAGCGCCCACCGGGGCAGCAACATCAAAAAGATTGACACGGCCACGAGGGGGCCAGGATGGGGCACCTGGAACTCTCCTAATTGCTGGTGGGAATCCACTTTGGAAAGCTGTTTGGCAGCCTCTACTAACACTAAACAGATGTCTGCCCAGCGATCCAGCAATTTCCCAAGAGAAATGGAAACACATGTCCACAAAAGTCATAGGCAACAATGTTCCCAGCAGCTTGGTCCACAAGAGCCAAAAACTGGCCACACACCAATTGTCCTCAATAAAATGGATAAACAGCTCAACTGGTGTGGGCCAGTGGTTTAGTGTTGACCTATGAACCTGGAGGTCATGGTTTATTTCCCAGTCAGGGCACATGGCTGGGTTGTGGGCTTGATCCCCAGTGTGGGGCGTTGTAAGAGACAGCCATTTGATGATTCTCTCTCATCATTGATGTTTCTCTCTCTCTCTCCCTCTCCCTTCCTCTCTAAAATCAGTAAAAATATATTTTTTAAATAACTAAATAAAATAAAATGGATAGAGTGTGATATAAATCATACAGTGGAATACTATACAGCAATGAAAAAAGAACAAGCTACTTCTACAAGAAACCACATCAATGAATCTCACCAACATTGTGTTGAATAAAAGAAGCCAGATGAGGTAACGATACATACTGGATATAGGCACACATACACACACTCATATACATTTCCTCCTATTGAGGACATTTCTGTTGTTTCTAACTTTTTACTATTGTAAATAAAGCTGAAATATGTATACATGCAGGTGTCTACCTAATAAAAGGGTGACATGCTAATTGACCATACCTTCATAACATCCACCAGCCAATCAGGAGCGAGTATGCAAATTAACCCAACAAAGGTGCTGGATTAATTTGCATACACAGGCACTGAGTGGCTGGGGCTGGGGCTGGATGCAGGCGTTCTGCACCACCCCAGCTGCTCTGGGCCTCTGGGCAGTATGCAAAGGCAGAAAGGTGGCTCTGGGCTGGAGCAAAAAGGCGGTTCTGGCCAGAGCAAAGGCGGTGCCAGCATCCAGGGGAAGGAAGGCCCATTCTTTTTTTCTTTTTTTAAAATATATTTTATTGATTTTTTACAGAGAGGAAGAGAGAGGGATAGAGAGTTAGAAACATCGATGGGAGAGAAACATCCATCAGCTACCTCCTGCACACCCCCCACTGGGGATGTGCTTGCAACCAAGGTACATGCCCTTGACCAGAATCGAACCCCAGACCCTTCAGTCCGCAGACCGACACTCTATCCACTGAGCCAAATCAGTTAGGGCGGAAGGCCCACTCTTACACAAATCTTCGTGCATCAGGCCTCTAGTATCAATATAAATAAGTAATAGACATGAAATCTGATTCTTCACTCTGATTCTGAATGACTATTAGCAAATTGTTTATTTCTCTCAGCCACACAAAATTGTTTTCACTTCTTTCATAATGCTTTGCCTCTCTGGCTCCTAGCCTTTGCACGTGCTGTTCCCCCTGCCTGGAATACACAGTGCCTTCTGCTGACTCACCCAGCTCTTTCTTCTTTTTGTCCTGAGCCCGGCGATGTAGCCTATCCTGGAGGGAGAGACCAAGAAAACCAGCGTGGCTACCTGAGCCCAGCCTGGGGACTCCTCAGCACCCAGAAAAGGGCAATACCCACTGCTGGGGTCTCCCAGGGCCTCCTGCCATTACCCCCCACCCAGGCACACACAAAAAGTATGCAGTCTTACCTTCTTCATAGTTCCAGCAAAATCTATGGGAGGGAAAATAAAGCTTAGGATGGGAAATACCCCCATGCAGAACCAAGCCCACCTCTGCCCTGTCTCCCACTGGTACCTTGCCCATGGCGGCCACAGGGAGGCACCCTCCCCAGACACTCTTTGTGTGCAGGTGCCCTGCACCGATGACAACGGTAGCCCTGATAGAAGGTGCCTCTGGCATGCAGGAGACGAGATAAAGGAGAGTCAGTGATGTTGACGAACACAGCCAGGCATTGACCATTAACATGAAGGGTTGGGTACTCTTTAGAGCAGGAGAGAGATGGAGGAAGCTTAAGGTCAAAGGAGAGCCTCCCACCTCCCAACTCAGGGGAGTGATGGCTGGAGGGGCCCCTTTAAAGAAGAAGTGCTGACCAAGCCCAGGACCCAGGCCCATCCTCTCAGACTCCCACCTCAGCAGCATCTGGCAAGCCTTGCAGGACGTGGTCTCCTCGAAGGAGAACATCTGGAAGTCATGTCCATTGGCTGTGGCATTCTCAGGGTAGATGTTAGAGCTAGAGAGGGGAGACAGTTCCAGACGATGGAATAGTGTTCAGCCATAGGAAGAAGAAAGTGCTCATGCATGCTGCCACTTGGATGTGTCAGTACTTTCTTTGTTTTTATGGCTGAATACCATTCCACTGCATGGACATTTTGAATTATGTGTAGCAGCCATTCATCTACTGATGGACATTTAGGTTGTTGCCATCTTTTAGCCATTGTGAACACTTTGGCCCAGTGCTGCTGTGAACATGGGAGAAGACAGAAAGCAGACTGGTGGTTGCCAGGAGCTGGAGGGGAAACCGGGGAGTAACTTCACGGGTGCAGGGCCTCCTTTGGGGAGTGGGGATGGAAATGTTTTGGAATTAGAGGTCATGGGTGCACAAGAATGTGATGCACTAAATGTCACTGAATTGTACATTTTAAATTGGTTCAATTTTGGTTATGTGAATTTCACTTCAATGGGAAGAAAACCTACCCCCCCCCCAAAAAAAAAAGGAAAGAAGAGGAGGAAAAAAATTCTAGGCTGGTAACCAAAGCTGGCACAGAACCTTGGCATTCTGGGGTTCAGAGTAGTCCCATAGAATGTCAAAGAAGATGTGAGACTAGACCACAGAATCGTCTCTGAGCCGCTGCACCTGGGAGTCCTCTGAGGCTATAAAGACGGAGGAGGTGGGGTCTCACATGGCCATCTCGAACTGCTCCATCCACTTCTTCTTCAGTTCTCGTGTCTTGAAGAACAGCTCATAGCCCTGAGCACCTTGGTCCTCGATCAGGAGAAACATGTGAGTCCACTGCGGGGAAGCAGGGTTCAGAATGAAGTGCCCACCCTGCAGAGGGCGGGGCCACATACCCACCAACTAGGCCTGAAAGGAGAAAACGGCGGGGCCAGTACCTGCCTCTCCGCCCCCAGGAGAACATGCATTTACCATGGTAAAGGGATGCCCAGGACACATCCATAAATCTAAAACCACACACACACACACATACACTCACTCACATCTGAGACAGATGCTCATGGGCATTGCAAAGACCAAGAGGAGTGTCTCAAGCACAGGTGCTTCCCAGCAACGGGGTCCCCAGTTCTGGCCTCAGAACCCCACCTTCTTGTTGTCACGCTCTCCCGAAGAGTCATCTCGAACCTGGAAGCTGTGCAGGTTCACAAAGTCCTTGAGGTCGTAGGAGTCCCCTCGGCGCTTACAGATGAGCAGGGCTTTGTCGAGCAGGAAGGCGTACCTGGGAGCAGCTGGGTCAGGCGCTACTGCTGGCTTCTCCCAACCACCCCACCAGCTCTCTGCCCTGTTCCTTCCACCCTCCAGGTCCACCTACCTCACTGTCCATCTAAGTCCAACCATCCTAGGACTCCTACCCTTCTCTTCGTGCCAACTTGGCCCCGCCCACTACCAATCTTGACCTCACCCATGTGTTCTCTGCTGTCCCTCCCATCTGGTGGTCTCAGCTCCACACAACTATGCTGTCTTCAACTTGTCCATCTAGATTCCACCCACTGGTCCAGGTGGTCCTACCCACCTGCCTACTTAGAAGCTCCACCAAGATGTGTTAACTCCACCCACCTTCCGACCTAAGAACCTGGGCCCGTCCCCACCCAGGCCCCGCCCACCTGTCTGTCTTAGACCGTCGCTCCACGGAAGTGATCTTGAGTTCCCCATCGATCTTGGGCCGGCCGTAGTGGGCCAGAGACTGGTCCTAGGCAGCAGGCAAGGAATCTGGCAAAGGGCCACCAAGAAGGAGACCAAACTCCCTCCCTACATGGCCACACCCCTGACCCTCCCAGCCTCATCCCCTCACCAGGTTCTCAATAGACAGCTGGAAGTTGGTGATCTGCCTCAGCGTCTCATTGTCCCGCTTGACCTCATTCACGCACTGCGCCAGGTCCTGGGGGTTAGCCAGGTGTGAGTCTGGGCACCCCCACTCAGCCCAACCCCCTATCTGGCCAAGGATAGGGATCAGCCCCCATCGGGGCCAGCAAGAGTCTTAAAATCAGTGTCCAGCCTGTCCAGTGTGGCTCAGCATCAACCTATGAACCAGCAGGTCACAGTTGGATGGTTGGATTCCCGGTCAGAGCACATGCTCTGGTTGTGGGCTCCATCCCCAGTGAGGAGCGTGCAGAAGGCAGCCGATCAATGATTTCTCGTCATTGATGTTCTATCCCTCCCTCTCCTGTCCTCTCTGAAATCAATAAAAATATATTTAAAAGAAAAACAGTGTCCACAGCATGTCTGTGTCCTCAGGAGGATGCTGTGAATAACCTATCATAGAGGCATGTGGCCCTGTGGTAGGGGAGTGGGGAAGTTGCCCATGGATGTGACTGTCAGGGTGGCGTTGCACTGCGCTGTCCTGACTGTGTGTGACTGACACCCCTGTGTGTGACCACTCACCCTCATTGCATCCAGAGCCAGCCGCAGGTTCTCCTTCTCCATTGGGTCCTGTGTGTGTTTCACCAGCTCCTGTGTGGCCCACAGAGGCAGACATCACCAGGGACTGTCCTCTCCTCCCAGGCCTTCCAAACCAGCCTGGCCCCCAGCTCCTCCTCCCTCCTCCTGCTGTCCCAGGAGGCCAGGCATGGTCCCGCTGACCCTCTCAGAGTGTCCGGGAGTCCAGCCTCCAGAAGCCAGCCCCATCCCCACTCCTATGGCACAGGGAGGTAGAGATGCCAAGCCCATAATCCTTGGGCCTAGGAGGTCCCCAGCTGTGCACCTGGAGAAGGAGGTGGTACTTGAGCACTCGCTGCATTGGCACCATCAGCAGGTCCCGCAAGGTGAACCTCCCATTGTTTGCTCGCTGAGAACATTCCTGGGGGATCAGAGAACCAGGTAAGCGAGATGAGGTGGAGGCAGGTGTGGAGTTTTCTAGAGCGAGAAGCATCCTATCTCCCCTGAGGAAACACGGAAGGAAGAATGCCATGGGGTGGAGGCCCAGGACCCGCCAGCTGAGTGTGTGTGACTGACACCCCTGTGTGTGACCACTGGGGCTGGAGAGAGGTGGAGGGACAGGTCTGGAGGGTTCCCACCATGCAAAGAGGCGGGATGCACCGGCACCACCCCTGCCCTCTCTGTGCTTCCACCACACACGGTCCAGGTTGGGGCTAGTCCAGGATCGGAGCTCAGTGTGAATTTGGAGCTCAGCCCAGACTTGGTGCACAGCCAGGACTGGGGCTCGGCTCAAGGCTGGGGTTCAATTTGAAGTCAGAGTTCTGCCATCTCCAACTCTGTGTCCTCCCTGCTGCCCCGGGGCCCCTGAAGGAGTGGGAGAGCCCCCCACTGGGGCCCGGCCCTGACCTCCAGCTTCATTTGCACATCCTCCCGGGCGCTGGCCACGCGGTCCAGGTGCTTGCTGGCCGACTCCACCTGGCTGCAGTAGCGGCCATAGATGAGGAACCTGCGGGGAAAGGGCAGGTAACAGTGGCCCGACAGGTAATGGTGCCGGCACCAAGGTCAGGCCGCTCTGGGCATCAGTCCCACCCGGCCAACTCTTCCCAGTTGGGTGGTGATGCTGAGCCTCCGTCTCCCCGTCCATTAAATGGGCCTAGCAATGGCATTTCCCATGTGGGGTTATGATAACATTAAACGAGATAACACACAAGAAGCTCTTAGCACTGGGCAAATCATCTCTGCTCAATGTTCATTTACTTGATAAACGTATTGAGCACATACATGTGCCAGGCCCTGGGCTATGCACTCAGTCCTGTACCACGCTCACTTTACAGATACGGAAGCAGAAGCACAGAGAGGTTAAGTGGCTTCCAGAACCACACACAGCTCGCCAAAGGCAAAGCCAGAGGTTAATCCAGAGATGGGTAGTCTCTTGCCCAGGAGCAGAGAAAAAAAAAACCCTCCCTCTCCAGTGGTATCTAAAGGCAAAGTCCCTCAAACCCGGCCTGGGCAGGGCAGGGTGGCCTTCAGGGTCCCGGCTGGCCTCACCTCTCCTTGTACTTGATGAAGACCTGGTAGAGGGTCGGTGCACTCGTGGTGGCCAGGGCTTCCTTCATCTCCTTCAGGAAGTGAGTGTGCACACGAAGCAGGTCCTAGTCAGAGGGAGGGGTGAGGGCCGGGCAGAAGCTGGGGCTCAGGAGAAGGGTCATCCACTCGCCCTGTGTTGCCCAACTCCCAAACCCCACATTCCAGGGACAGATGGGGCCAGCAGATGGCTCCGGGCTGACAGCAGCCCCGGAGGGGGGATCAGAGACCAGGGGAGCAAGATGAGGGGGAGGGCTGGGGACAGGCCGGCTTACCTCGATGTTGATGAAGATGATCTCTATGTCTTCAGGTTTGAGGAACCGCTGCAGGGGCTTCATGAAGTGCTGCAGGGAGGGGAGAGATGGTGGGAGGTGGGACCCTTCCTCCAGCCCCGTCCCAGAGAGGCAGGGACAGGGAGCCAGAGATGGAGAGAGGCGAACAGAGAGACCAAGAGGAAAAGAGACAGAGATACGGGGAGAGGAAGGAGAAAGACGGAGACAAGGAGACAAAGGCAGGCAGAAAAAGAGGGACGCGGTTGGAGAATGTGCACAAGCAAACATGCACGTGACTGTTCACACAGAGCTATCCCCAACAGCTGCAAGTTATCCAACAAACCGAGTGTCCGTCGATGAGTGACAAAATGTGGTCCATTCACACACTCAGTCACGGAAAGGAGTGAAGGACCGAGGCTCGCTATAATGTGGGTGGACCCTGAACACAGGATGCTCAGCGAGAGAAGCCAGACACAAAAGGCCACACAGTGTGTGATCCCATTTATAGGAAAAAGCCAAAATAGGCAAATTCTAAGAGACAGAAAGTAGACTACTGGTTGCCAGGGGCTGGGGGAGGATGGGGACCTAGGGGGGATGGATAAGGAGTATGGGGTTTCTTTGGGGAATGATGATGAAAATGTTCTCAAATTAGATAGTGGCGAGGGTTGCACAGCCTTGTGTATAATACCTAAAGCCAGTGGACTGTGTCTGTTAAATGGGTGAATTGCACGGTATAGCAATTACATCTCAGTGAAGCTGTTTAAAAAGCAATGGCCGAAGGAAATAGGAAAAATAGAAAGTCAAAGCGATGAGGATGCACAGAGGGGAAAAAGAGACAGTCGAAGAGAGGAAAAAAGACAGGGTGACAGCCGCAGAAAACCAGGGAGGAAGAGAGACACACACAAAGCAAGGCGTGGCCCCACAGTACGGGACAAGTGGCCGCACCTGCCGTCCGCTCCCACGCATGCACCTGGCGGGGGCTGGGGAGGGGGGGCATCGCACCTGCTGGATGGAGCCCAGCGTGTCTGTGTACTTCTCCTCCGTCTGCTGGATCTCTCGCAGGCAGCAGCACCGCTTGTCATAATCTGTCATCTTGGGCTGAGAGCGGGGAGGAGAGGCCGGTGTTGGGGGACCCGGGACTGCCCTTTGGCCGTGCACCCACCCAGGCCCAGTCCTTCACCCCCACACACCGGCATGGGCACCGGCTCCGAGCGCATGAGGTCCTCATAGATCTCGTCGCCCTCCGCCTCCTCGTTCTCCACGCAGTCATACAGGTCCTCATCCTCCTCCACCGTGTCACTGCAGGACGCAGAGTCAGCCAGGGCCTTGGAAGCCCCCAGGCCAGGGACCCCTCAAACCCCTCCCAGATCAAAGCGGTGGCCCCTTAAACCTCCAGGGCAGGATCATGTCCCGCTCAAACCTCCAAGGCACAGTGTTGTCCCCCCAGATGCTCAGAGCAGGACCCGGCCCCTCAGACCCCCAGAGCAGGGCCCGGCGCGGACACTCACTCAATCTGGTCGGACAGGCCGCTGTAGATGTCTTCATCCCCCACACTCTCCTCCTCGGTGGGGAAGGGCCTGGGGGAGCCGGGATGGTGTGAGCCCGAGGCCGGAGGGCCAGGCGGGGAGGGGGGTTTCAAGGACAGGGAGGACGGGGTCAGACCGAAGCTGTCTGTCACCTCAGTGGTTACTCACATGATCCCCTTGTTCTGAGCAATCGGGGTCCAGGACAGGGCGGACAGGGTGTAGATGACCTGTGAGGAGGGCCGAGCTTTGCTCAGCAAGCCCCTCGCCCACCCACATGCCAGAACAGCCTTGCACTCCAGGCAGCTGAGGCTTGGAGTTGGGCCCCCAGGCCTCTGGGAGCCTAAATCAGGATTTCCTCCACCTTCCCATCCCCCCATGTCAGCATGCCAGCGTTCCTGCTATTCTATTTAATTCCCATAAGCACTCTAAGAGGAGGGGATGATATTATTCCCTAGGACTCAGAGAGGTATGGCCACATCTCTGAGGTCACACAGCAAGCGGTGAAGCAGGGACTGCACCCCATTCCATGTCTCCTACGCCAGACTCTTTGCACTTGGACCTGGTCCTTCCCCTAACAACTGCTCAGAGCCTGCCTGGTGGAGAGGTTCATGGAAATAAACTCAAACCCAATCTGTGGGCTCTGTGCCCGGCTCACCTTCCCGAAATCCTGCACATCGAAGAGGTCAAAGGCCTCAAAGAGCTCACTCCTCTTGAGGCCAAACTTCTCACAGCAGGTAGACAAGAAGGTTCGGATGTTCTTAAGGCACAGGAACTGTGGGCAGAACAGAAATGAGGGCGGGGAACAGACGGATGGGGAGAAGCTGAGCCCCTGCGTCTGACTTGGTGACCCACTCAGGAGGGGAAACCTAAAGCACAGTCCCCCAGTAAACCACCCCCTCTTCTGATAAAGACCAAGCTGTATCTGAAGCCAGAGCTACCCCTCAATTATTTTAGTTTACATGACATAAAGTTAACTGTGAACTGGTAACCAAACATCTATAAAAATAAAAGAGTAATATGCTAATTAGACCAGACAGCCGAATGACCTTCCGGATGTCATTCCAGAAGAAGCCACTGCAGCGGGGCCCGAGGCAGAGGCAGTTAGGGGCGATCAGGCAGGCAGGTGAACAGGTAGGGGTGATCAGGCAGGCAGGCAGAGTTGTTAGGGGTGATCAGGCAGACAGGAGAGTGATTGGGTCTGACAGACAGCAACCAGAGGTAGTTAGGGGCAATAAGACAGGCAGGTGAGTGATTAAGGGCGATCAGGAAAGTAGGCAGGCTGTTGGGAGCCAGTGGTCTCAGATTTAGAGAGGGATCCAGATTGTAAGAGGGTGCAGGCCAGACTGAGGGACCTCCCTTCTTCCCCTGCCCCCATGCACAAATTTTGTACACAGGGCCTCTAGTGCTATAATAAATACAAATGAATATTATTCAGCCATTTAAAAGGAATTGGATTTTGATTTTTGTAACCACACAGATGAACCTTGAACCATTATGCTCAGGAAAGTAAGCCAAACACATAAGGACAAGTAATGTGTGATTTCACTCACATGAGGTCCCTAGAGGAATCAGATCCACAGAGACAGAAAGGAGATGATGGGAGCCAGGGGCTGGGGAAGAGGGATGGGAGCTAGTGTTTGATGGGGACAGAGTTTCAGTTTGGGATGATGAAAAGGTTTTGGATATGGAGGTGACAGTCACACAACAATGTGAATGTATTGTTATTTGTGTATACACTCACAAATGGCTATATGATAAAATGATCATTTTACTTATATATCATTAATATATTGTGATAATATTTTATTTATATTTAAAAACATATATTTATATCATTTTAGTTATAATAATAATTAGTTTAGTTTTAATGATAAAAGCATAATATGCAAATCGATGCAAAGGCTGAAGAGTGGAATGACCTTCCAGAAGACTTGAAGCCGGGGCTGCTAGGGCCTACCCTTGCACAAATTTTGTGCATTGGGCCTCTCTCTCTCTCTCTCTCTCTCTCTCTCTCTCTCTATATATATATATATATATATATATATATATGATATATATTTTACCACAGTGAAAGTTTTTAACCATTAATCATTTTGAAGTATACACACAGTGGCATTTAGTACATTCTCAGCTATCACTCCAGTTCCAAGATATTTTTATCACCCCAAAAGGAAACTCAGTACCCATTAAACAGGTACTTTCCACTCTTCACTCTTCTCCCTTCCTCTTGGCAACCATTCGTCTGCTTTCTGTCTCTTGAATTTACCTCTGTCCACCCACTGATAAATGGACAAACAAAACGAGGTATATTCATACAATGGGACATTATGCAGCCATGAAAAAGGACCAAGTAGCTCTGGCCAGTGTGCATCAGTTGGTTGGGCATTGTCTCATGCACTGAATGGTTGCTGGTTCAATTCCCAGTCAGGGCACATGCCTGGGTTGTGGGCTCAATGCCCATTAGGGGGCATGCAAGAGGCAGCTAATCAATATTGTGCTCTCACATCAATGTTTCTCTCTTGCTAAAAAACAATTTTTAACATTTTTTAGCCCTAGTCAGTTTGACTCAGTGGAGAGATAATTGGCCTGCAGACTGAAGGGTTCCAGGTTCGATTCCAGTCAAGGGCACATGACTGGGTTGTGAGCTCAATCCCCAGTAAGGGGCATGCAGGAGGCAGCCAATCAATGATTCTCTCTCATCATTGATGTTTCTCTCTCTCTCTCTCTCTCTCTCTCTCTCTCTCTCTCTCTCTCTCTTCTTCTCTGAAATCAATAAACATATATATTTAAAAAGTCTTTAAAAAGGGGGGTAATACTAATACACAAAGTGGATACTTTCTAAAACATGAGAATGAGTGAAAGGATCATACAAAAGGTCACATCTTGATGTTTCCATCTAAATGAAATACGCCTGAACTCTTCCAGTTTATGAGTCAACATACTACTTATTTTTTAATATATATGTTATTGATTTGTTACAGAGAGGAAGGAAGAGGGATAGAGAGTTAGAAACATCAATGGGAGAGAAACATTGATCAGCTGCCTCTTGCACACCTCCTACTAGGAATGTGCCTGCAACCAAGGTACATGCCCTTGACAGGAATCGAACCTGGGACCCTTGAGTCTACAAGCTGAGGCTCTATCCACTGAGCCAAACCGGTTAGGGCAACATCCTCCTTTTCTGATTACACCAGTTTGGGATGGGTTGCTGTGACTTGCAACCAAAAGACATCAGCAGTCAGACATGCAGGTTGTCACCCTGGTCTGGAAGGTATTCGGCTCTGTTATAAACAAGCCCTCATGCCCTTGCATTTGCCCAATATCAGCTCAGTTCAAATGTCCCAATGGCTCAGCTCTCTCCAAGATACTACATACTTCTAACCATTCTCCCAAAAAACAGCCTCCCCTAACTGGCCTGCAAGATCTGGCCTCTCCCATGACCAACATTCCCGGAGCGGGTTCATCAGGAGAGCTGGTTAAAATGAGTCTCTCCAAACCATGTGTTATGTGATCGCACTCATATGAAATGTCCAGGACAGGCAAGTCCACCTGGGAGTATGACTCAGCCACGAAAAGGAGGGAAGCACTGACAATCGCTACAACGTGGATGGACCTTGAACACAGGATGCTCAGTGAGAGATGCCAGACGCAAAAGGCCACACCGTGTGTGATTGCATTTCTGTGAAGTGTTCAGTACAGGCACATCCGCAGAGACAGGAAATGGGTTAGTGGTTGCCAGGGGGTAGGGAGGAGAGAATGAGGGGTGACTGCTAATGGGGATGAGGTTTCTTTGGGGGATGATGAAAATATCCTGGAATTAGATAGTGATGGCTGTACAATTTTATGAATATATTAAAAACCACTGAATTGTATACTTTAAAATGGTGAATTTGATGGTATATGAATTATCCTATACTAGAGGCCCAATGCATGAAATACATGCAAGAGTAGGCCTTCCTTCCTCCAGCTTCTGGCACCAGCTTAACCCTGGCACCCAGGACCTGGGCTTCCCTTGCAGCCCCAGCTTCATCTGGAAGGTTGTCCAGAAGGATGTCCAGTCTAATTAGCATATTATGCTTTTATTATTATAGACAATAAAAGCCTAAGAGGGTAAGTGTCCAGTTGACCAGTCGGCCGTTCAACCAATCAAAGCGTAATATGCCAATGATAGGCTAAGGCTGCTCAACTGCTTGCTATGATGTGCACTGACCACCAGGGGGCAGACACTCTGACCAACAGGTTAGCTTGCTGCTGGGGTCTGGCCGATTAGGACTGAGCAAGACAGGCCTGGCATACTCTGGGGCCCTCCCATGGTCCCTCCCCAGCTGGCCAACCTCTCACATATCTCCCTGGCCCCAATTGTGCACCGGTGGGGTCCCTCAGCCTGGCTTGCACCCTCTCACAATCCAGGACCCTGCTGTGGATGTCAGAGATCCAGTTTTGGCCCGATCCTGTAGGCCAAGCCAAGGGACCCCACTGGTGCATAAATTTGTGCACTGGGCCTCTAGTATCTCAATAAAAATGTGCATCTTCCAGGTCCTTCCTCCTCATACCTACTTGGTCTGTGGACTCCTGAGTTAGATTCATCCCTCCTCTGCCCACAGCCCTCCAAGGCTCCCACCTCCCTCAGGGTAAAAGCCTACATTTCTCCCGAGGTCCACAAGACCCTGCATGACCTCTCCCATCACCTCTCTGCTCTCACCTCCTGCCTCTCCTACTGCCTCTCCCTCCTGCCCCACTCACTCTGCTTCAGCCACATGGGCCTCCACACTGTTCCTCCAACACACCAGGCACAGTCCTGCCCCAGGGCTAGTTATACCCGCTTCTTGGAAGGTACTTTTCCCTGTGTTATGGACTGACTTGTAGCCCTCAAAATTCGTATGTGGATGTTTTAACCCCCAGATCATCAGAATAGGCCTGTATTTGGAGACAGAGCCTTTAAAGAGGTAGCCGAGGTAAAATGGGGTCATGAGGATGGGCTCTAATCTAATAGGATTGGTATCCTCATAGGAAGAGGTCAGGACCCAGACATGCTCAGAGGAAAACTTTTGTGAGGAGACAGGGAGAGGGCAGGCATCGGCAAGCCCAGGAGAGAAACCGAGGAAGAAACCACACCCACTTATGCCTTGATTTGGACTTTCAGCCTCCAGAGCTATAAGAAATCAATTCCTGTTGCAGAACCCCTCTCCCGGGTCTGTGGACGTGGCTGTGGCAGCCTGGCAAACCCGGACACACTGGTGTCCACCAGGTTCCTTGCCACCTTCTTCAGGCCTTTGCCCAAAGGTCACCTCCTCCAGGAGGCCCCTGTGAGCGCCCTATTTAAAATTGCAACCTCCTTCCACTCTGTGCTTTCCTGTTCACCTCCCCCAAATAAATTGTCACTTTTAGGGGGGTGGGATCACTGTTCTGTTCCTTGGTAAATGCCCAGCCCTTAGAATAGTGTAGAGGACCCTTAATAAATATCTGTTGAATGTATGGGTGGCAACGAGGCCTGGAAATCTGTCTTTTAACAAGCTCCCCAAGTGTTTCTGGATCCAGCAACGTCTACAGACTGGGGGATTTCTACAACAGGAATTTATTTCTTCCAGCTCAGGAGGCTGGAAGTCCAAATCAAGTACTCACCAATCTTTACAAGATTGACTCTGTGATTCTACAATAACATTTGCATTTTTAGACACCTGTTACCTGTGGTTGGCCATTAGATTTATTCCATTCTCATGACAACCCTGTGAGTTTTTATTTATTATTTAGTTAGTTAGTTAATCCTTACCTAAGGGTATTTTTTCCCATTAGTTTTTAGAGAGAATGGAAAGGAAGGAGGATGTGGGGGAGAGAAAGAGAAACGTTGATGTGAAAGAGACACATCGACGTACTGCCTCCTGCATGACCTGTCTGGGGATCGAACTTGCAACCCAGACACATGCCCTTGACCGGGAATCGAACCTGAAACACCAGCCAGGGCAGCCCTGTGAGTTTTCAATGCCCATTTTCCCTATGAGGACGCAGGTTCGAAGGAGGCAAGAACGCTGGCCCCGGTTATGAACAGCAAGAGGAGATCCACAGAAGAGTTCGTGAAACAAAGCTCCAGGATGCTGTGAATCCAGAGAAGCCTTTCTGAATCACAGCATCTCACTGCCTCGCATGACCGCCAGTCATGGATGCACCTGATGCCCAGCACTAAGTATTTATTAAAATCCAATGCTTTAAAATAAAAGTTATATAGAGATACAAGGTGTACAACAGGATGACTGAATATTCAGAGTGAAATGATGCAGTCCCGCTAATTCACGTTATCATCTCACAATCGCCACATTTTAATACGTGTGTGATAAATGCCCCCGAAATCTACTCTCTTAGCATACGCTCAGTGTTATCAACAACGTTATTAAGGACAGTCATCACGCCTGGACGTTACAACTCTGACATCCTCCATCACTGCAAGGCTGTATCCTTTCGCAACCACCGTGCTACTGCCCTCTGCTTGTATGAGTCCCCCCAACCCCTCCATCTCCTCTTCCATCTATCAACCCATTGATAGATAGACGATATGGGATCCTCACAACAGTCCTGAAAGGTAAGTACTATTCTTACCCTCATGTTACAGATGAGGCAACTGAGGCAGAACCAGACGGCCAGGATGCAAGCCCAGGCAGCGTGACTTTGAGTGCTGGGCCTTCACAGCACGTACGAATCAACTCTGTACACAGTGTATCTCACACTGCCCTCCTCAGATCGTCTGTTCTCCTTTATAGCTGCATCCCCCAGCTATCTAACCCATTCTCTGTGAAGCATGGGCTTTGAATTAATTTTAACTGAAATAGATGTATTGAAGGAGAGAACTTTGCATCCTACCATCACAGGAAACCAGGATCATTGGCTGTAAACCAACAATACAATATGACATAAACAGTGCCATTACATTGGGGCTGGACCTGTTCCCTCTCTGCCAACAGAGATTAGCCACAGTTGAGAGACACGTAAAAGTCAGAGCAGCAAGTTACCATCCATTCCTGACAAAGAGAGAGATAAAACCACTCTTGGCAAAACAGGAATGGAAAGAAATTTCTACAATCCAGTTAAAAAAAAAGCATCTTCTAAAAAAAAACCTTAAGCCTTTGTTTTAAATAAAAAGCAAAACATTATACTGAATTGTGAAATGTTAAAAGGAGTCCATGCAAAATCAGAACCGAGTCAGGGGTGCCCCCTGTTACCCTTTATATTCACCGGCGTATTGCAGCTCTTTGCCTGCACCGCAGCCCAGGATGGAGGGAGAAGAGAAAGAAATACATGATCATTCTTGTAGATTATAGGATCGTGAACACAGAAAGCCCAAAGGAACGTACAGATAAATAACTAGCAATAATAAAATAACTCAGCTATTATGCCAAGTGAAGTAAGTCAGAGAAAGACAAATACCCTATGATTTCTCTTACGGGTGGATCTAAAACAGGTGGATCTAAATGAGCAAACCAAACAGAAACAAACGCATGGATACAGAGGACAGACTGATGATTGATAGAGGGAAAGGAGTTGGGGGCTGGATGAAAAAGGCAAAGAGAGTAAGAAGTACAAATAGGCAGTTACAAAATAGTCATGGGGATATAAAATACAGCACTGGGAATACAGTCAGTATCTATAATAATAAAAGCGTAACATGCTAATTAGATCGGATGTTCTCCTGGACAATCTTCTGGACGAAGTCAGGGCTTCGAGGGAAATCTGGGTACTGGGTGTCTGCCAGCGGCTGGAGAGAAGCCTGGGTCCCAGGTGCCAGAGGGAAGCCAGTGCCAGCAGCCAGGGGAAAGAAGACCCGCTCTTGCACGAATTTCGTGCATTGGTCCTCTAGTATCGCAATAAATATGTATGGTGCCAGGTGGGTGCAAGACTTACTGTGATGATCACTACATAAGCTATATAAATGTCCAACCACTACACTATACACCTGAAACTAATATAACATTGTATGCCAACTAGAACTGAAAAATAAGTCCAACCTATGAACCAGGAGGTCACAATTTGGTGCCCAGTCAGGGCACATGCCTAGGATGCAGGCTCCATCCCCAGTGGTGGGTGTGCAGGAGGCAGCCAATCAGTGATCCCCTCTCATCGTTGATGTTTGTATCTCTTTCTTCCTCTCCCTTCTCCTCTGAAATCAATAAAAAATATGTTAAAAAAATAAAAATGAAATCATTAAAAAAAAATAAGATAATTTCTCAATGTGACTAAGTACAATATCAACACACGAAGTTTACCGTGGGTTGGTACATCAGCGATGATCAATCAGAAAATGTTTTTTATTTTAAAGGTAACATTTGCGAAATCCTAGAATAAATAAAACTAACCTACAGTGATAGAAATCAGATCAGTGGTTGTCTCTGGGGTGGGGAGGGTGGTAGAGATTGACTCAGAAACCCCACAAGTGATGGAAGTGTGCTGTCTTGATAAGAGTGTGGTTGCACAAGGGTAGACACGTGCCGGACCTGATTGAACGGTAAGCGGAAGACTTGAGCATTTCGCTGCATGAACATTGGACTTGGATTTTAAAAGGTAGCATTTACCATCGCCTACAAATGTAAACAAACAAAAAACTGGTAATCTCTAGCAAATCTAACAAAAAGAAGTGCAAATCCTTTATGGAGAAAAGTATAAGATGCTATTAAAAGACATAAAAAAAGATCTAAATAAATAGAATGAAATATATACTAATTCTTATCTAGAAAGAGTCAATACTTTAATGTTTTTCAACCCTCTTCAAAATTGAGTTATAGATTCAATGCAACTTCAATTAAAATATCAAAATGTTGCATTTTTTAAATATATTTTTTATTGATTTCAGAGAGAAAGAGAGGGAGAAAGAGATAGAAACATCAATGAGGAGACAGAAGCATTGATTGACTGCCCCCTGCATGCCTCCTACTAAGGATCGAGCCCTGACTGGGAGTTGAACCATAACCTCCTGGTTTATAGGTCGATACTCAACCACTGAGCCTCGTTGACTGGGCCCAAAATATTTTAGTAAGATTTATTCTAAGCCAGATCATATCATTCATTTTGAAGTTTAAGAATTTTTGTTTTTTCGTTTTCATTATTTATTATATTTACTGGGTTTTTCACTGAACTTGACAGATAAATGTAAGAATCTGTGTGGAAAAGCACAGAGTTGCAAATAGCCTTGACAATTCTATATAAAAAAATAAATAAAGTGGGACTACTAGTCCTACCAAATAGCAACTTATCACAAATCTACAGTAATTAAGACACTGTAATTATAGTAGTCAGCCTCCAAGATGGCCCCCAATGGCCCACAAACCCCAGGATTCATGCCCTGTTTGTAATGATCCCCTATCACCCTGAACCAAGACCAACCCTGTGTGACTGATGGAGTATGGTAGAAGCAACAACGTGTGACTACCATTCAAGGCCAAGGAATACAAAGCATTGCGGCTTCCACTCTGGCCTCCCGAGCTGCTCACTGGCCGCCGTGTGATGAGGCCCATCAGTCAGTCCCTGGCAGAGACGCATGTGGAGAGGAACCCAGGTCCTACAGACGGAACCACCTGTATCCCTACCCCACATCCCCCACTTCCCGCAGCCCGTCAACACCTGACTGCTGGTGTCAGAAATCCCGATGCAAATCGCTCATGAGCAAAATGGCTATTTTAGATGATGAAGTTTCGGAATACCTTGTTACTCAGCCACAGACATAGACATGGATGCATTTCAGAACATAATGTTAAGTAAAAAAATCAATTCCCATACATATTATAATTCTATTTATGTCAAGTATAGACATCAGAAAAATTAATCGATAAAAGATTTAGGAATACACAAGTAGCAAAACTATAAAAAAGAAAATCAAGGAAATTATTGCCCCAAAATTTAAGATAGTGGCTACTTTTAGGGCGTGGGGCAAAGGCAGGGTGTGTAATCACAGAAGGGCAAACAGGGGCTTTTAAGGCTGTTTTTCAAACTGGATCATGAGCCATTAAGCAGGTCACAGAATGAGCTTAGCAGATCCCCCTCGGATGGAATAGAACATGTTGCAATGTTTTCTATGTAAAAAAGATAGGGATGAAGAACTTTCATTTCAGTGACACGTGTTCTTATGGCAGTGAGCTTGGGAGTCATGAGGAAAAAATTCATTTATTACTATAGTTAAGAGTCTCAAAAGCTTGAAAAACACTTTTTTTTCCAAGTATATTTTATTGACTTTTTTTTTTTTTTTTTTTAGAGAGAGGAAGGGAGAGGGATAGAGTTAGAAACATCGATGAGAGAGAAACATTGATCAGCTGCCTCCTGCACCTCCCCTACTAGGGATGTGCATGCAATCAAGGTACATGCCCTTGACAGGAATTGGCTCTATCCACTGAGCCAAACCAGTTAAGGCGAAAAACACTGTCTTAAGGATTTCCCAAAAATGGTAATGTTCTGATTCTTCACCAGAGTGATGGGCACGTTGCTCATTTTCTTATTCTTTAAAAATTTCCTATTTGCTTTCCACATCCTCGTGCATATGTGATAGATTTCACATCAGGAAAAATATATGACTAAAGAGCTGAGCCGAGGCTCTCCAAGGAGAAACGAGAAGGACTTACAAAGAACCACAGCGGGGGGATGCCTTTACCACTGGGTGAGCAATGCTCTTTGTGGTGTGTCCGTGGTCAGCCTAGATCAGCTCAGGTGTCACCACGGTGACTAAGTTACTTTACCCTCATCTTTGCTCTATGTACAGTATGTTACAGTTGTCTGAAATGTTACTTATGTGACAAATTGAGCAGCATGCTCAGGTTGCATCCTTGTTCTAGTTGGGGTCCCTGGAAGAAGACCCTGAAAAAAGGATCTGGGTTACACGTAGTAGATCTGGGAGGTGATCCAAGAAGGACTCAGGGCAGCAGGGAGGTGGGACAGGGAGGAGAAGGAAACCAACCCAGGAGCTGTTCATCAGGACCCCTGGCGTCAATGGGGGTTCCATCCTCTTATGGCCTCTGGAGATGAGTTAGACATGGCCAGAATCATCCCATCTGGGAAATAAGAACACCCTAATATTGATCCCTCAACTCCCTGCGGTTTGATTGTGGGTGCCTCTCGGGATAATTTCCCATCACTTATAGACTGCCTTGTGCAGGCCAAGAACCTTCCTACACCAGAGAATGTTCTCCGTCAGAGACTCAGGGGGCCATCAGGAACCCACCGTAGGTGACCCCAGCGTGGCCTAAGAACGTATGGGTGGGGCACCCTCAGCACCTGTCTGTCTCTCCCTCTCATCTTGCAGAACTTTGTATTGTGTTCACTGCAAGAATGACTGCCACATAAGTGCCTGAAGAAACAGATTCCACAGAGTCCACGGGAGAAATATGGAATCAGGAGGAACTTCCTAGAGGTGTTGGGATAGAACACAAGGCGCGGATGGTGGGAGGAGGTCCAGACACATTTCTCCCATCAGCCAGTTCGCTCTGGACCAGGGTCACCACACCTTGGGTATGACCATCACCAAACATCAGAGTTTCCTCTGCAGCCTACTCTCCTCAGGCCCTGGACCCAGGAGGAAGATCCTGGGATGGATGGAAAGGTAGGGAATAGGATGGAGAACATAACCCCAATGGGCGCCTAATCCAACAGGACACCGGAAGATCCTCCTACCTTCTGTGTGTCTTGAGGCAAGTCACCTACCCTCTCTGAACTTGCTGGGGATCATCATAATGCCTAATGTGTCCTGTTGTTATAATTCAGTACAATAATCCATGTAAAGGGCTTGGCATGGTGTAAGCCCTCAATCCCTGAAAATGGTCATTATCTGTATCACCACAACTGTTACCATCATCATCACCATGATCTCTGTCACGATTATCACATCATCCCTGTTATTATCACCATCACCACCATCACCACTACCACCATCATCATCATCACATCACCATCATCACCATCACCACCACCATCACCATCACCACCACTACCATCAACATCACCATCACCATCAACACAACCATCATCATCAATACAATCATCATCTGCAGTATCACCATCGTGACCACCCCAAGCCCTGGTTGGGAAGAGGTACCATTTATTGAGAACTTAGCCTTTTCTTTTTTAAACTTTTTAAAAATTAATTTCAGAGAGGAATGGAGAGGGAGAGGGAAATAGAGACATCAATGATGAAAGAGAATCAATGATCATCTGCCTTCTGCACGCCCCCCACTGGGGATCAAGCCCACAACCTGGGCATGTGCCCTGACCATACTGAAAACCTATTTGAAGAAACAATGACCGAAAATTTCCCCCACCTGGTGAAAGAAATAGACTTAACAAGTCCAGGAAGCACACAGAACCCCAAACAAAAGGAATCCAAAGAGAACCACACCAAGTCACATCATCATTAAAATGCCAAAAGCAAAGGACATATAGAAAATATTAAAAGCAGCAAGAAAAAAATAGTTAATTACCTACAAGGCAGCACCTATATAATTGTCAGCTGATTTCTCAACAGAAACAATGCATGATAGATAGGAGTGACAAGAAATATTCAAAGTGATGAATAACAAAAACCTACAACCAAGATTACTCTACCCAGCAAAGCTATCATTCAGAATTGAAGGGCAGATAAAGAGCTTCTCAGATAAGAAAAAGCTAAAGGAGTTCATCAACACCAAACCAGTATTATATGAAATACTGAAAGATACTCTTTAAGAAGAGGAGGAAGAAGAAAAAGGTAAAGATAAAAATTATGAACAACAAATACATATCTATCAACAAGTGAATCTAAAAATCAAGTGAATAAAAAATCTGATGAACAGAATAAACTGGTGAATATAATAGAATCAGGGGCATAAAAAGATAGTAGACTGACAATTCTCAGGGGGAAAGGGTGAGGAGGGTAAAGGGAGAGACTGGACAAAAATCATTCATCTATGGATGAGGACAAGGGTGGGAGGAGGTAAGGACAGAGAGTGGGTTGAGAGCCGGGGGGAGGAGAGCTATGGGGAGAAAAGAGAGGAACAAATGTAATAATGTGAACAATAAAGATTTATTAAATTTAAAAAAGAAGTAATTTCAAACGTTGTACTGTTGATATTTGGCTCTGCTGACTAATGAGTTTGCCGAACACTGCACTAGAACATCAGCTCCACAAGAGCAGGATTCTCCCTTATTCGTTTGCTGCTGTGGCCTCAGTACAATGACCGACACAGAGTAAGTCTCAATGGGAGTTGGTGAATAGATTCATGAGTCCCATTTGGCAGATGAGGTAACTGAAGCTCATGGAGGAGGCATCGCCTGCCTGAGGCCGAAGAGTAGGAATGAGGAACCTCACGCCCGCTCTCTGGACTCAGAGGCCATTACCCTGACCACTGCATCCCTGTCTCTCTGAACCGCACCAGGCTCCCCTGGTGTCACACAGGACCACGATGGAGATTCGGCATGTGACAAGAACCACATGTACCCTCTCCAGCCCAGCAGCCTTTGCAAGATCATGGGCTGGTTCCCGCCAGGACTCGCAGGTCACCAAGGGCAACCGAACAGATGGCCTCATCTGGGCTAGGGGAGGAAGTTCCTTCCAGAACTCAGGGTGATCAGCTGAGCCTTAAGACTCCTTCCCCCCAGTCATGAGACACCTCAAAGTGGGGGAGCGGGTGGTGATATGAGTCATCAGCCCTCAGGGCAGGAGCAGGGCCAGCTGAAAAAGAGGGGGTACCTCAGACAGCAGGAGTGCCTGAGGTGAGACCACCAGAAGAACTTCCAGTAGCCTGTGATGTGGGAGGAGGTGGCAAAGCACAGGAGGCCTTTTAAACAAATATAGGCTGGGTGTGTGAGCACATTTCCTCTTTGTTGGGGGGCAACCCCTTCAGCTTCCCTCCGCCTGCCACCAGAGTACCAGTATCCGACTGGCATCTTACCCACATGCAAATCAGCACCCTGGCACTTCCCTTTCGCCTGCAGGTCCCCATCAGGGCAGCGCCTGCCCCAGACAGAGAAAGAGCTGGAAAGGTTAGCTAATCCCCTGCCCTCCTTCGGGGCACCAGTGGGCAGGGATAGACCCCTTTGGTGGCTGCAGTGGGAGCAGGAGAGGGGACCCAGAGCTGAGCACACTGTGGCAATCAGCTCCCCCACCCCCACCTCAGCCCCAGGGAGAGGCCGGAAACAGGAAATGGCTGTTACTAGGGCTGCCGGGGAGTCAGAGAAAGGGGGGCCCTCTGCCTTCAGCCCTTGAAGCCCCTTAATCCTGAAATTGCAAACCAGAGAGGGTGGCTGCGCTGTGCACCCTTTTCAAAGCCTGTAAGCAGAGGTACAAGGCATACCCTCACCATCCTGGTCTTCAAAGCCCTTCCTGCGCCAGCCTGTGTCTCCTCTCCCCTCTCCTGCCACCTCGCACACACCCAACATCTCAAAGACAGTCAGCGGGGTCCCAACTGACTCCCAGCCCAACGGCTGTGATCAGAGGGACCTGGGATGGGTCTCTGCCCTTTCTGGTCCTTGGTTCTCTCATCTTCACATAGGGAATGAGAATACCAACCAAATGAACCTCCCCTCTACACCTGGCCTACTAGACAGGGTCGCACATTCATTCAGCAAACATGTATTGAGTGCCTCCTGTGTGCCAAACCCTGGACCTTCTGTTGGCCAAGACAAACCCTGTCCTCGCAGAGCATGTACAGTCTGGTGGGGAGACAGACCCTGAGCAGATTTCACCACGGTGGGCAGTGTGCCGAAAAGCACAGAGGGCCGTGGGATCTCATTCAATGTGAGGTGCGTCTGATAAAGCCAGGGATTAAGGGATGGATGGCAAAGCAAAGAGGAGAAGCAGTCCAGGCACCCCTCGCACGCGCTAGTGGGAGGTCAGATGGTGCAAGCACTTTGAAAAAACGGTTTGGCAGTTTCTTAAAAAAGTTAAGCATGCACTACCATGCAACCTAAAGTTCATGTTCATGTGGAGACCTGCACACAGATGTTCCCGCAACTTTATCCATGAGAACAAAAACTGAGAGCAGCCCAAGTGTTCAGGCAAAGGAAACAAGTGAGGGGGCTCTGAGCATCCAACCACTCTCTTCCTGGGTTCAATCAATAGTTGGTTATTGGTTTTTTTTACAGAGAGGAAGGGAGAGAGATAGAGAGTTAGAAACATCCATCAGCCACCTCTTGCACACCCCCCACTGGGGATGTGCTCACAACCAAGGTACGTGCCCTTGACCAGAACCAAACCCGGGACCCTTCAGTCCACAGGCCGATGTTCTATCCACTGAGCCAAACCAGTTTCGGCAAATCAATCAATAGTTCTTGAGCACCTACTATGCTCCAGGTAGAGAACCAAGTGCTGGGGATACAGTTGTGAGCAAAAGAGGTACAGATCTCTACCCCTGATATTCTGGCAGAAGGACACAAGCAACATCTTATATGCATATGAACATGTAGCTTGTTTAGGAGGTGGTGAGTGATAAGAGGAGACAAATGTTGTTCCGTCCACAGAATGGACTACACCTCAGAGATAAGGAGTGAAGAAGTGCCACACACAACAGTATGACGGATCACAAAAGAATCATGCCCGGCCAGCATGGCTCAGTGGTTGAGTACTGACCTATGAACCAGCAGGTCATGATTCAATTCCAGTCATGCTCTGGTTGTGGGTTCAATCCCTAGTGTAGGAGGCAGCTGATCAATAATTCTCTCTCATCAACAGAGGTGCAGATTAGAAGGGGTCAATGGGGGAAAAAAGGGACAATTGTAATACTTTCAACTCTAAAGATATTTTTTAAAAAGTGAATAAACCTTAAAAAAATATAGTCACTTATGGGGAAAGGTAGGAACTGGGTATGTGTGGGTATCTGTGGGACTAGAAGTGAAAAGTTTCCCTCTATGACTTTTTATGCATTTTAATACTTGAATGATATGGGTGCATTATTTAACCAAACTGTTAAATAAGCTAAAGATTCTACTGGGCTCTCTGTCCCCTAGCACAGGCTTCTTCTTAACTCAGCCCTGCTGGCTTTGGGGGCAGGATAATTCTCTGCTGTGTGTGGCCTCTGTGGGCTGTCGAGCGGCATCCTGACCTCTATCCGCTAGATGCCAGCAGCATCTCCTAGCTGGTTTGGCTCAGTGCATAGACTGTGGGCCTTCGGACTGAGGGTGTCAGGTTTGATTCTGGTCAAGGGCACATGTCCTGGCTGCGGGCTCGATTCCCAGTAGGGGGGCATGTAAGAGGCAGCCAATCAGTGATTCTCTCTCATCATTATGTTTCTATCTCTTCCTCTCTGAAATTAATTAAAAATATATACATTTTAAAAAGCCTAATATTGCATGATTCCACTTAACTAAAAGATGCAAACACATCTGTAGTGACCCAAAAACAGATGGGTGATTGTGTGGGGATGGCAAGTTGGGGAGACAGATAGGGTGGGAGGAAGACATTTCAAAAGGGTAGGAGAGACCTTTTGGAGGGGATATGTTCACTCTCTTGAGTGGTGCTGGTTTCACACGTATGTCACCATTTATCAAATAGTGTATTTGACTATGTTGTCGTTCATTGTATGTTAATAAAGCTGGGTGTTTATTTTTTTTAAAGCAGTGTGAGGCCAGATATCTGTTGTCTTTCCCACTACAACTAAAAGCTTTAGGGGAAGGTAGGTTGGGAAAGAAGGAATAATGTAAGTCATCATTGGTCAATAATGCAACAGGTACTCTCCTGTCACATTTTTGTTCCTACTTGATAAATAAACTAAAACAGAGATAAATAGGTGCTCTTTCTGTCTGAATAAATCTTAAAATTGAGAGGGGGAAGAAAAGGTGTTCCAGGCAGAGGGAACAGCATGCAAGAGGGCTCTGATCATCCAACCACCCTTTCATGGATTCGATAAATAATTATTGAGCACCTACTATGCTCCATACAGTCATACAAGTGCTGCAGATACAAAAGAAATTCACATCCCTGCCTCCATGAGGATGACATGCTGGCAGGAGGCAAGCAATGTGTTACATGAATATGAATATAGCTTGTTAGAAGGTGGTGTTAAGAGACCAAAATAAGTAGGAAGAGGGGGTGGGGAGTGCCAGGAGGGGGTGCAATTCTAAATAAGGAGGTCCAAGAAGCCTCATTGAAAGAGTGACACTGCCAAAACTGGTTTGGCTCATTGAAAGAGTGACACTGAGTAAAGGCTTCAAGGAAGGGATGATGCAAGTGTGCGCCTGGGGGAGCAGCATTCCCGGCAGAGGAAACAGCCAGTGCAAAGGTTCTGAGGCTGGACCCTGCCTTGTGTGTTCCAGGAAGAGGTTGGAGGCCAGAATGAGAGAGGGGGAGTGAGACCATGTGAATAAAGAGTGGTCTCAGGTGCTTATTTATAAAAACAGTCCAGGTGATCAAAAGGGAAAGTGTTGTCACCCTACACATCCCACCATTCTGCCATATCTCCCGGCATGCCTGCAAGAGAAGCACAAATGGTTGGCAGCCTTTTAAGCATTTTTTCTCCAACTCTCCCTGGTCCCCCGCTCAATCACAGATTAGCCTGAAAGCAACAGCCCCACATCTCTAGGAGTGTTTGCATGCCGTGCCCATCTGGGGCTCATTCCAGGTCCCCAGGGCAGACAGGCACAAGACAGCCACCCCAAGGTGGAGTCCTGGAGATGCTGTCCATTGAGGAGCCTTGAAGGTGCTACAGGTGTTCAGCCTGCGCTCGAGGCGGCTCTGGGGAAGCCGGGGACATAACCATGGTAAGCAGATCTCTGATACATTGTGTGGAGGAAGACCGATCAGCTGTGTGTTGGTGGCCCATGACAAGGACAGTCCTAAGAAAGACCTGGATTGGTCTGCTTGCTCTCAGATCCATTATGCACCTTCCTCTGCTTTGCTCTGTAGTCAAGGGAACTACATTTCCCAGACTTTTTTGCACCTTGGCTTTCAGGTAGGTTCAGCCAATGAGAGGCCCAGTCAGGAGACCAGAGGGTAGGAGAAAGAGAGAAGCCAGGGTATTTCTCCCTCCTTTGCTCTACCTCTTCCATCAGCAAATTGTCTATGCCATGGCTTAGTTCCCTGAAGATAACTGTTCTCATTGAATGGCCCAGGACCCAGGTCACACCACTTCCTTTGTTGTTCCACCCGCTCAGTGACTCCTCTCTTAGTGTCCCCCACCTGTCCTCTCAGCTTCCCCCTCACCCGTTAGCCAACCCTCTGAATTAAATCCTCTGTTTGAGAGACCTAAGATTATTTCTGCCTTTCTGGCTGAACCCTGACCAGGAGAACCAGAAGTCTGAATCCAAGTCTTATCTCCATAACCACCTGAAAGGATCATATGTCCCCTTAAAGAGGCACAATTTATATAGTATGAATTCTGGTCACACGATTTGGGGATACTTGGGTTCAAATCCCAGCATAGCCTCGGGCGGCTAAAACTTTCCATGTTTCCGTTTCCTCCTTTGCGAAATTAGGATAACATGTAACAGGTTGTGCTTTCCCAAGGTGGCCACAAAAATGTCAGCCATCCAGCATGCTGCTGCTTGTCACACTCCCAAGAGCTGAAGTCTGACCTCTCTCTCCTTGAATATAGACTGGCCTCGGTGACTTGCTTAGTCACTAAGAATGCAACAAAGTAACACTGCATGATCTCCAAGCAGGCCCGCAGCAACCTTGCAGCTTCTGTCTTGGTCTTTTTTTTAAATTGTTTTTAGAGAGAGTGGAAGAAAGAGGGCTAGAGAGATAGAAACATCAATAAGATTGGATGTCTCTTGCACACACCCTCACTGGGGAACCCGAAACCTGGGCATGTGCTCTGACAGGGAATGGAACCGGTAACCTCTTAGTTCCTGGGTTGATGCTCAACCACTGAGTCACACCAGCCAGGTAGCTCTCTTGGTCTTTTGAGGAGCAATTGCTCTCTCTTCGTGCTTCTCCTTAAAACCCAATCCTTATATTATGAGGAAGCCCAAGCCACACAGAGAGGCCACTTCCCAATGCTCCAGTCCACAGTTCACCTAGGCACCCGCCATGCCAGTGAAGGATTCTCCAGATGACCCCAGCCCCCAGACATTCAAGGTTTCTCATTATAGAGCTGACAGACCACCACCACCAGGCCCCATCTGAATCCTTGAATCTGTAAGAATTATAAAATAGTTGTTGCCTTACAACAATATGTTTGGGGTGTTTTGTTTCACAGTACAGAAATCCCCCTTCTCCACAGTGTTACTTTCTGTGGTTCCAGTTATCCATGGTCAACCACGTTCCAAAAATATTAAATGGAAAATTGCCGAAGTAAGCAATTCATACATTTTAAATTACACGCCGTTCTGATATGTGTGATGAAACGTTATGCCATCTGTTCCATCCAGGAAATAAATCAACCCTTTGTCCAGCATAGTCACAATGCCAATACAGTACAGAAGATATTCTAAGAGAGGCAGACCACATTCACTTAACTTTTATTACAGTACTAGTGGCCCAGCACACAAAATCGCGTGCAGTAGGCCACCCTCCACTTCCATGGGAGCCAGCAGGAGCCACAGCACATGGGAGCCAGGTCAGGGGGAGGGGAGGGACTGAGAAATGCTTCATACATCTCCTGGTGACTGGTCACCCATGCAGCCCCACCCACCTGCACATGCCTCACTGCACACACAGCCCTGCCCACCCACCTGCGCCTCCTGTGCACGTAGCCTCCTGCTGATCGGTGTGAGAGTGTGATGACCATTTGCATATTAGCCTTTGATTATATAGGACACTGTTTTCATTGTTCTATTTTATTATTATTTATTGTTGTTCATCTCTTACTGTGCCTAATTTACAAATTAAATATTATGATAGATATGTATGTATGTACAGGAAAAAATATAGTATGTATAGAATATACAGTTTCAGGCATCTATGGGTGGGGGTGTCTTGGAACATATATCCCACAGATAAAGGGGGACAAGTGTAATAGATAACTGAGAAATAATGGTACCTACTCCATGGGTTTGTTGTGAAAATAAAATGAGTTAATAAGTATTAAGTGCTTAGAACACTTGCGTATAGTAGGTGCTCAATCAACAGAGCCTGTTTCTGTTGTTATTCATTTATATTTTCTGAATGAATTCCCATGTACTTCATTATACCTGGGCCAAGACCTCAACCTGGATTCGCTTTCCTCTTTGGGACTGTTGACACTACACCCTTCTAGTTTTACTCCTGAGTCACTGAATTCTCCTCTTCTGACTTCTTGCTGCCTCTTTCTTCTCTCCCTTCCCCCTCAATGCTGTTGTTCCCTAGGGCTCAACCTTCAGGGCCCTGTCCTTCCTCTCTCACCTCCCTCCTAGGATGAGCTCACTGGCTCCCAAGGATTGATTTCCCAATCACTACCAGGCACTGCCTGTGGTGCTTTACAACTTTAAAACTATTAGCTCATTAAGTTCTTATAACAGCCCTGTAAGAAAGGAGCTATCCTTACCCCCACTTGAAAGATGGGAAAACTGAGTTCTAGAGGGGTTCAGAATATGATGCTCTGATTGGCCAGGTTGAAGTCACATTCCTGTATCAGTTGCTATGACCAGAAAAACTATGATGCTCTAATTGGCCAGGCCAAGGTCACGTGTCCGTTCCTGAACCAATTGCTGTATTCAGGAGAATAGCATGCTCTGACTGGTCAGGCCCACACCTGCCCATTCCTAGAGGGGGCTGCCTGGACTCTACCCAAAAGAACTATGATCCAATATCGCACAGTCAGGATGGGAACCCAGGCGCCCATCAATGGGATTCCGCATCCTCCAATAGGATTTCTCGGCCTCAGCACTACTGACATTCGGAGGGCTGTCCTGGACATTATGAAATATTTAGCGGCATCCCTGGTCTCTAGCCATGAGATGCCTGTGGCACAACTCTCCCTCCAGTGGTGAAAGCCAAAACTGTCTCCGGACATTACCAAATGACCCCTGGAAGGACATTGTTTCCCCCCTCCCCATCCTGGGAACCACACAGCTGACCACTATTCTGAACTGCCTCCCATCGCCAGCTTAACACAATGAGAACCCCCCAAAACGGCTCCTCCCCCAGGCTTCTATCTTAGCAAATGATACCCCCACTCATGCAGGTCCTTAAACTACAAACTTAGACATTATCTGTCTCCTTTCATCGCCCCCACCCTTCTCCCTCATCCTATCTGTCAGCAAGTCTGGTCAGCTCAACCACCAAAATGTGAGCCAGCCCAGGTCTCAGCCTCTTCCTCCCAGGTCTCCTTGCTGCCACCTCCATCAACCTTAAAGTCCAGGCCCCACAGAGCAGCTAGAGGGACCTCTTTAAACCAACGATCTGCTTAAAGCCACCAAGGACTTCCCATCACATTTAAATTCTGCACACATCCCTCAGCTACTCCCAAACCTCATTCCCCATCACTCTCCCTTCCCTCACGCACCTTCCATCAGCAAATCCTTCATTCAGATCCTCCCCACCACAGGGTCGTTGCATGTCTTTGCCTTCCCTGCCCGATTCTTCCCAGAGCTAGCTAGCTTCTCCTCCTTAGGCTCTCAGAGTTCCTTGACACGACCCTTCCCCCCACCCAGAAAGCATTCCCCTTCTTTTTTTTCTTCTTAACCCCTGGTTTTTGTCCAGCAACATATTTTACAATGTTTCATTGACTTTCCTGTTTACTATCTGTTGTGGGTTGAGTGGTTGCCCAAAATGATGTGTCAATATCAAATCCCTGGGGAGTCTGAATGGGATGTTGTATGAAATAAAAGGACTTTGCAAGATGTAATTAATAATTGAGTTAAGGACCTCGAGATGAGGAGATCATTCTGGATAATCCAATGACAAGCGCTCTTTTAAGTGATGCACAGACAGACACAGCGGAGGCAGCCCTGGGCAGACAGAGACAGAGGTTTCAGCGGCGCAGCCATACGCTGCGGAACCACCTGCAGCTGGAAGAAGCAGAGAACCCATCCTTACCTACAGCCTCTTGAGGGAGATCGGCCCTGCCAACATTTGGATTTCAGACCTCTCTGGGCTCCAGGACTGTGAGATGATATATTTCTGGTGTTTTAAGCTGCGCAGTTTGAGGTACTTTGTTACAACAGCCACAGGAAACAAGAACACTCCCTCCTCAGGTCTCCCCTGAGGCCATAAAGTCAGGAGAGAGGAGACCTCCTGTGTGTGTGCTTTCCCAGATCCCAGCCTCAGCACAGTGCCTGCTGCTGACAGGAACATGAATGAATATTCTAACTCCAAGACGCCCCATCTCTTCTTAGCCATCACCTGTCAGTAAGCGTTTACATTTCCTTGGGTCCCCCTGAGATAG
>PVJN01017143.1:0-41092 GCA_004026805.1 Lasiurus borealis
CTCTGTAAATACTTTACCTTTCCCAAAACCATACATTTCTTGGCAAAGGATATTCCTTATCCTCACTTGATATTCTGCTCAGCATGAAAGCGGGCCCTCCAAATAATTTTAAGTGTATGTTTGATGGTGAACAACCATTGGTATGGTGAATAAGTATCTACTCTAACATAGAACTTACATTCAACTTGTGGAATGTTTCTTTATAGATTGTGTTGTATATTGGCTTGGCATGATTTGAAATCGATTTGCTTATGACTGAAGTGAAGTTCTTTTGCTCTAAGGGTGAATTTGTTTACACTGAGGAAGCTACTCAAGACTTGTCATCTACAACTGTTGTTGATAAGCCAGTAGCTCAGCTGTTGACAGGTACCCCTGGGGACTTATGGATAACATATGCAAGAGTGTCTATGATGTAAGGAAATAAGGATGGTTGGTCTCAGCAAGCCACTCTTTGGTTATTTAAATAGTTCTCTGAAGATCTTGAGACACTTGTTTCTGTCATATTCAGGCAACTTTTGGTCTGCAGTTGTTTTAAACCATGTAGTCTTAGGAAGAGTAGGGACATGAGCTCCTGCCTTGGCTGTGGTGTAAGCTATTTATGTGTATTGGTTTTGCCATGGAATAATAACCTTTGGGGCAACCATCTCCCTGCCCCCACAGGTACTGTCTGTCATCTACTAGGTAGAATGTCAGCAGCAAAGGACCCGAGCCAGCAGCTGATACCCCGCTTTTAGCTGGACAGACTGACTGTACCTAGAACTAACTCATGGGAAATTAACCTCAACTAAATTTACACTTATTGCTGTAATTTCCCCTTTTTCTGAAACAATAGTGTAAGTAATCTATTATTGGTTTGGTGTGTCATTTATTTATTGGCTTGTTAAGAAACATTATTCTCTATGCTATTGGCTTGTGAAGTATTAGTATTATGAATTACAAGTGCTACTGTAAAAACATGTTAAATATATTATTGGCAAAGGTAATCTCTCTAAGCATAATTGCCCCAGACAAAATGTATTGAAAATTTATTAAATATATATATATATATATATATATATATATATATATATATTAGCCCTAATTGGTTTTGGCTCAGTGGATAGAGTGTTGGCCTGAGGACTCAAGGGTCCCAGGTTCAATTCCGGTCAAGAGCATGTACCTTGGTTGCGGGTACATACCCAGGAGAGGGTGTGCAGGTGGCAGCTGATAGATATTTCTCTCTCATCAATGTTTCTAACTCTCTATTCCTATCCCTTTCTCTCTGTAAAAAAATCAATAAAGAATACTATATATATATATATATATATATATATATATATATATATAATATTCTTTATTGATTTTATATATATATATATATATATTTTTATATATATATATATTTCAGAGGAGAAGGGAGAAGGGAGAAAGAGAGAGAAACATCAATGATGAGAGAATCATTGATTGGCTGCCTCCTGCATGATCCTACTGGGAATTGAGCCCTCAACTCAGGCATGCACCCTTGAAAGGAATTTATCCTGGGACCCTTTAGTCCACAGTCCGACCGACACTCTATCCACTGAGCCAAACCAGCTAGGACTGAAAATTTATACAGGTTTTTTTATTTGTTTGTTTGTTTTTTAATTTACATTATGAGGAAAAAGTAATATTTCTAAAGTAAGTAGATTTCCCATATGATCCGGATAAAGAATGAAGTAATTAACAATATGTTTCTATTTGCATTTGGATAGATTTCTAGGCCACATTTGTTGGCATTTCTTTTTCTAAAATGGCACACATCACATCTGAGGTAATTAAATGAAATTGTTAAGTATTTCTCTAAAAAACTACTTCAAAGTGCAGCAACTAATTGCAAAATCTGATATAGTAGAGCTTCTTTAAAATGTTTCTTTTGTATAATATATATTTTATCATCTTGTACATAATTTTTATGGCTTCAAGCTGACTCTGTAAATTCTGGAGTGAGGTGGTAGGGAGGGAAGCTCCTAAAGTAACACTGGAAATCTCAACGTGGCCACTTAATAAAATAAGTCAATGGCTTAGTTACAAGTTACAGAAGTATCTTGCTTCAGAATTCACAAAAATCTATTTTTCTAACTAAGAGAATTAGTTTAAAAACTGTATGTTGCACCCTGTTATATACTCTTATAGGGATTAGCATTTATTTTGAAAAAGTTTGCATTAACAATCTTATCCCTACTCCATTTTTTTTTTTTTTTGCTTGAATGGTTCATTGCCTGACTGTTGATCATTTTATTACTAAAGGTTCAATTTAGTATACTCATAAAAACTTATTTCAAGCTATCTTAAAGAAACATAAAAGAGGAGGAGACACATTTCATTTGCACCACTTTTTGGAGCTTTCCAACATCGCTACTAATTTTAGTTCCTCTTTGCTTCCAATCTGACATCTTGTAAATACAGCACCTCCACTATTTGCTTCATTTAATTTTTTCAGTTTTTTGCCCTCCTTCTGCTTCTTGTCTGCCATTAATTATTCTTATTCCCCTGACATTTCCCTTTTCAATAACACCCGAGGTATTTATTATTATGCAACATTAACAATTGGTTTTCAGAAGGTAATGCAAACATCAGTTTTATCTTGTGATTACTCTACAGAAAGTATATCCTATAATATTTTTAAGGTAGCAGAGCAGTTATTCTTAAATTATTTACGTGTGAAAGATGATGTTTTAATGCCACTTCAATGAAGTGACTCTGACTTTAAGACACTTCACCACTTCGAATAAATAAGAAATTCTTATAGAAATTTCCTCAACCCATTGTAAGTTATACAAATGAAGAAAGGATTCTTCAGAGACTCATAGATAAATGGAATATAAACACAGTGGTTACTCATTCTTAGGGACTGCTATTTCTTCCTTTTCATTGTCTTCTGTACTAACTCAAAAGAAGAAAAATTCCTCCAACGAAGTGTACTTTTTTATTTACCTTTTTACTTTATTCAATCACTAACTCATTCATTCAATAGCTATTGAGCACTTCTTCAATGTCAGATAGAATTTGTATGCTTTGGGAATAGAGCAGTAAATGAAACAAAGTTGGCTATCATGTCAAGGGAGTGGGTTCATATAAGTGTCTAGTGAAAGGAGGTAAGTGAGATGAAGCAAAATAAAACAAAGGGAAGGTAGTAGCAGAAATTATTTGGATAATATGGGGTGACTCCCTCAGTAGGCTGATACTGGAGTTGAAGTCTGAATTAATTTAAGGAGAAATCCAAGTACCCATATGTGTGATGAACATCCAGACAGAGGGAATAATACCTGTTAACACTTAAGCAAGAGCATGCTTGATGCACTTCAGAAAGAACAAGAATTACTGAGGCTATATTCTAAGGAGGCAATCAGATTAATCTCTAAAGGAACAAATATAAAGATGGATATAATCAACCAAAACAAACATTTCAGTGTTCTGGAAATAGCTTGAATTTACATAATAAAAAAAAAGTATTCATTCTTAAACAAAATGCTGAACTTGTAGTAAAAGCATGAAATTTACAGCTTTTTTTCCCTAGTCATGATCCCATCAACCCCTATTTTTCTAATTCCCATTAGAAGGCATAGAACATTTCTACAGGAGAGGGAGGGTCAGTGCTGAGCCCTGGCTTCTTTCTGTCATGGAACAACAAACCTCACTCATTTTTGAGCATTGGTCAATGCAGTGGTATAGTCTGTGCACTTAGAGGTCCATCAGTGGGGAAGGCCACCAGCTCTGCCTGAGGTTCCTTTCTTGGTTGAAGCAAACATACATGACTTGAGGTAGTATGCTTGCACAGTGGAGACCAGAGAGGGCTTAAGCTTACTTCACACCCATGGCCAATCCTGAATCTGTGCTTATACACCCCGAGGAGCAGCAACAAGGACCTGTGAAATGTACAAGCCAGGGCAGCCATGAAAACCCAGAGTGCACTTTCCTACCCACCTAGGGACCCATCAGATAGATAGAGGGTGACTTACTGATTTAAGATGCTTGAGAACAACTCTGCCCAATCACTGGAGGGCCACTAAGTTATACAAAGACAAGTACAAACCCTGAGAGAACAGGCTTAAAGACAAAAAAAATACTAAGGAGAAACATAAGCTGCTAAACATTGCAGAAAAAAATGATTTCACAGATCTAGACTGATCAAGCTACTAAATAAGAAAACTGGAAACAAACAAACAAAAACCACACACACAAAACAAACAAACAAAATATAGCAACAATGATCTACAAAGAGGGAAAAATCAACATTAAAAACTCTGCATTTCAGAAGCTATCATGAAGTATCATATTTATCCTTAGTTTCCCCTGCTGGACCAAGCGTTGCTCCCATAAATCTTAAAGGAGTCTATCATTCCTTCTGCCACTTCTGTATAGAGTAACCTGTGTAGAACTATGAAGTCAGTGTATGACTTATCAGTGGAATAAAATCTCATTTGAGTTTTGCCCAAGAACTGTTGAAGTCTATTTCCTCATTTGGCTAAGATATGTTTGGGATTGCTAACAAAGCTTCTGTCTTTTTCATTTATACATTTTCTATTTTATTGAAATAATATCTGAAAGTTAGGCAATACAGCACCGAAGTAAGCAGGAGCTGGGAGTCTTTCAATATGGGAGTGAAAATTAAATAAAACTGTCTGTGAGAATTTAAAAGCAATATTATAAGTAACCAAAAGTTAGTATGTTTTTTATTATCATCATCATCCAAAAGTTCTAATGTCAGTAATAAAATGCTTATTAAAAATTAGTGGCCCGGTGCATGGATTTGTGCATATTGAAAGCAAATTAATTAAGAAGAAAGATTCATGTGGTTATTATGTTACTGCAAAAATTTACATGTCAAAATAGCATATATAATATGGTATTATAAAATTAAATCATGTTTGTGATTGGTGCCAGTGAGAGATTTATATGTATCGCACACGCACGAGTAAACTTTTATTTTTAAATTGCCAGTGTGCATCATATGTACTGGCCAGTTGGTCAGTCAGACCATGTCAAAATAGTATATATAATATAACATAGGTATATTATATATACTATTAGAACACACCTGCGATTGGCGCCAGTGAGAGCTTTATATTTTTACACATGAGTGAATCAATGTGTTTGTTTTTTAATTGCCAATGTACATCATATGTACCAGCCAATTGGTCAGTCAGAAGGGTGGACGAACATATGGTCAATCACTTAGCCTTTTATATATATATAGATAATATATTGGGTTTAAATTCTGAACAAGTGCTGGTGTTAAGATTTTATAAAAGATACTAGAGGCCCAGAGTGCAATTAAATCATGTGCAGTTAAGGTCCATAGGTTTAGCTGCGATCAGGGCCGTGTCTGCCATACAACATTGCTCCTCCACGTCTATGGCTCCTGCCCCATGAAACTCCACACTCACTGCCCCCACCCCACAAGGCTCCTCAGCCTCAGCCGCCCACACCCTGCGATGTTCCTCCACTTCAGCTGCCCCAGGAAGCTCCACACTAACATCCCCTGCCCTTTTAGGCCCTTCTGCCTCACTGCCCCACCAAGCTCCAAACTCTCAGCCCCGACCGCATGAGACACCCCAGCCTTCATGGCCCCACACAATCACGCCATGAGAACTGGACTAGTCCTTTGGTCATTTGGGCCCAGAGCTCCCTCTTTCCCTGCTGTGCCACCAGCAGCTGGGGGCCCACAGCTCCTGCTCCTTCAGCTCCCTGGCCTGCTGATTGGACATCTGCCCAGTCATTTTGGTCATGATGGCTCCTGGATTTTTACATATTAGGGTGTACATTTCTAGCTAACACATTTTACTACACATCTTTAAATATTGTATTCTGCACATTAATTTTGAAAACTTCTGCTGTCAACCTCAAAAGAATAAGACTCGGCTACAGGCAATTCTTCTGAGATTGTTTATACCTTGTCAAAATCACTTGAGTTTACTTCAAAGTACAGTGTTTGAGCCTATTTTTCTATTTGTAAATATTGTTGCATTTATTTTCTTCTCATTTTATATTTAATAACAAAGTTATATATGTAAGATACATGACATGAAATTTAAATATACATATATAGTAAAATGATTGTTAGTATCAAGCTAGTTAACATATCCATGTCTTCACACATAATTGCATTTAAACAGTAGCTTTGAAATAAATAATAATTGCACACTAATTTTAAAGACTGAGAAATAAAGATTGTTTTAGTTCATTTTTGTCATTTAATGTAGAACGTTATTATTATTATTATTATTATTATTATTATTATTACTACTACTACGAGAGACCTGCTGCACAAAATTCATGCATGGGGGATGGGCAGTGTCCTTCAGCCCAGCCTGTTCTCACTCCAATCTGGGATCCCTCGAGGGATGTCCAACTGCCCACCCCCCATGCATAAACAGGTGGTCAGACATCCCTTTCACAATCCAGGACTGCTGGCTCCCAACTGCTCACATGCCTGCCTTCCTGATTGCCCCAACCACTTCTTCCTATAAGCCTATTACCCCTAACAACTCCCCTGCCAGCCTGTTTGCCCCTAACAGCTCCCTTGTCAGCCTGTTTGCCCTTAACTGCCCTCCCTCTAAGGCCTTCATCCCTGCCAACTGCCCTCCCCTGCTGGCTATCTGTGGTGGCCATGTTGTGTCCACATGTGGGCAGGATCATGTGAACACATGAGTGCAGTCATCTTGTGTGTTGGAGTGATGGTCAATCTGCATATTACTCTTTTATTAGATAAGATAGAGGCTGGGTACACAGGTGGAGGCCAGCTGGTTTTCCCTGAAGGGTGTCCTGGATCAGGGTGTGTGTTTCCTTGGGATGTGGAGTGGCCTAGGCAAGGGGTGTTTTGCAGGCTGGCCACGCCCCCTGGGGGACCCAAGTGGAGGCCCTGGTATCTGGGATTTATTTATCTTCTATAATTGAAACTTTGTAGCCTGGAGCAGAGCCAAGCCTCCTGCTTGCAAAGCCATTGAAACTTTGTTGCCTTAAGCAGAAGCCTGGGTCCACCAGGGTGTGCAGAAAGCTTGGCTTCCTCCATCAACAGGGGCAACCCAAGCCTCCCTTCTGCTCTCTCTGTGGCCATAGCCATCTTGGTTGGGCTCATTTGCAAACTCACTCTGATTGGCTAGTGGGTGTGGCTGGTGGGTGTGGCTTGTCATTATAGTGGAGGAATGGTCAATTTGCATATTACTCTTTTATTAAACAGAATTACTGAAATTGTCATTGTAGGCAGAATAATGACCCCTAAAACTATCCACACCCTAATTTCTTGAACCTGTGAAAATATAACTTTACAAAGTAAAAGAACTTTGTAAATGTGACTAAGTTAAGGACTTTGAAATGGAAAAGTTATCCTAGATTATTTGAAAGGGTTATATTTAATCAAATGTTCCTAATAGGAGTGGGATCTTTCCTTACTGAGATCAAAGGAAGTGAATGGTGAGAGGGATGCAGCATTCCTGACATTGATTATAAAGGAAAGGGGCCACAAATAAAGGAACAAAGGAGTCCTTTGAAAGTCAAGGAAACCATGTATGCACTAGAGGCCCTGTGCATGAAACTGTGCACAGGTGAGGTCTGGCCAGCCCAGCCCTATTGGGGCTGATTGGGCTAGGCTGACTTGTGGGAGGGGACATGGGAAGTTGGCCAGCTGGCCCTGATCCTGATCAGGGTGGGGGAGCTGATTGGGGCAGGGCCAGCCAAGGGGAGGGGCCATGGGCATTGGCTGGCTGACCCCACCTTCTGTTCAAACTCCCAGTCAAATTCCTAGTCAAATTCCTAGTCAAGACAATTTGCATATTAGTCTTTTGTTATACAGGATAACCCATGGACACAGACAATAGATGGTGAAGGCCTGGTTGGGGGAAGGGGGAAGGCTAGAATGGGTCAATGGTGACAAAAAAGGGGGACTTATGTAACATTTTTAATAATAAAAATGTGTAAATAAATAAATAAATAAATGATTTAAATCAGAAAAAAAAAAAAATCAAGAAAACCACACTGAGCAATGTGGTTAGAGCATCAGCCTGAACACCTAAGGGTTATGGGTTCCATTCCCAGTCAAGGGCATGCACCTGGGTTGCAAATTCACTCCAAGACCCTGTTTAAGGTAGGTGGGGGAGGCAACTTATCAATGTATCCCTCTCACATGGATGTTTCCCTCTCTCACACACTTTCTCTCTGTCTATCCCCCCTTATAGTCTCTAAAAATCAATGGGAAAAAATATTTGTGGGTGAGGATTAACCAGAAAATAAAAAAATAAAAGAAACCCATTCTCTCCAAATACCTGCAGACAGAAACAGTTTTTCTAGGATCCTAGTTTTGGCCTAGTGTGACCTATTTGGGGCTACTAATCTTCAAAACTGTAAGGCAATAAATAAGCTATTTTTTTAAAAGACTTTTAATTGATTTTTGCAGAGAAAGGAAAGGAGAGAAAGAAGCATGAATGTAACCTCCAAAGGCTGCTTCCCATACACCCCCTACTGGGAATCAAGGGTGCAACCTGGGCATACGCCCTGACTTGGAATCAAACTGGCAACTTTTTGGTGCATGAGCCACCCTGCCAGGGCATGGAAAAGTTATTTCAAGGCTCTAAATTTTTCAGAATTTGTCACATTAGCTATCAGAAATTAATACAATTTACATATTTTGGTAGTCACTCAAAATTATACTAAAAAATTGGCATTTCCATGTTTGAAATACATTGTGAAATGTGATATTTTTATGAATCTTTGGTAAATCTATTATTCCATTATTGTCTCCCATTTGTTACTTATTGCTATGATTTTATTAACATTACTTTCTAAAAGGATTTGTATTTAAGATAAAAAAATGACTCTTAAATCAACTGTGAGTGAATAAAGATTGACAAAATTGGATACTTTATGAATTTGTTAAGGCCAATTCTGAAAAACTCATTGGCATATCTGGATATGTTATGTGTCAAAAGCAGGAACTGCAGTATTATTGTTTATTATCAGAGTAGGTCAAAGATTTGTTCCTTTCAATATAAAATATACTGAGATAATTAACATGTATTAATAAAAACATTTTTATTTTTTAAACTTTTTGTTTTTGTACTACTGAATTTTATTTATTTGTTTATTTTTAGTCTTGGTTATACAGTGTTCAATATAAGAAAATTTTCTCTGCTTGCATTTTTCTGACTACATATATATTGTTTCCTCACATAAGTATTACTGAAAATAATTTGTCATGTATAAATGTTTAAAAAATGACTTACTCTGTGTGTCAACTATACCATATATGCCAGAGATTTGACCAATCACATATACATACACTCACAAAACTTTCTTTCCAAGTATGGTACATTTTGAAAGAGACTCTTTGTTTAATAAATGATTTTCCCATGTAACACTTGCTGCAGTCACATTGCTATCTTGTAACACTATAAAATAACAAATAGGAATGAGAATATCTACGAACTTGAAAGACATGCTAATGTAATAAAATTAGGTCAAAGGAGTATATTTGTATCTATAAAAGTCATTTGGGATTTCTATTTTTTTAAGAATGCTTTATACTTCACACAAAACAAATGATATTTCTTCTAAAATGTATTAAATATGATACAAATAAAGGGTTTTTTACTTTAAAGGCTTATATTTTACTTTATCTCCAAGCTTAATTTTCAATTTTAAAAGTTTACCTTATAAACTAAATGGTGATTGTGAATAATACTGAAATGAGCATGGAAGTGCCAGATATCTTTGAGATCCTGATTTCAATTCCTTTAATATATACCTAAAAGTGAGATCGCAGGGCCATCAGGTTTTTCTGTTTTTATTTTTATTTTGAAGAACCTCTATACTGTTTTCTACAGTGCCTGCACCAATTTACTTGCAATGTAATATTTTAAGCCTTAAAAAATAAATACAACTATTTGCGACAACGTGGATAGAACCGGGAGGACATTAAGCTGAATGAAATACTAGTAAACCAGACACAGAACAAATAGTATGCGATCTCATTTACACGAGGAATCTAAACTAGTCAAACTCTGAAAAACATAAAGTAACATTGTGGTCACCGAGTGTAGGGGGAGGGGAAAACCGGAAGGTATTTGTCAAAGGGTACAAAGTTTCAGTTATGCGCGATGAATACGTCCTAGAAATCCAGTGCATGTCTACAGTTAGCAATACTGTATTGCACACTTAAATTCCTTCTAAGAAAGCAGAATTTATATTGTTCTTATCACAAAAATAAATAAATAAAGCAGGTGGGAGAAAACTTTGGAGGTAATGAATATGTTTATGGAATTGATTGATGGTTTTACAGATGTGTGCAGTTGGTCCTTGAAAAACAGAGGGTGTTAGGTACACTGACCCCTGTGCAGTTTAAAACCTATATATACCTTCGACTTCCCCCAAAACTAACTACTAATAGTCTACTGCTGACAGGAAGCCATACCAATAACATCAACAGTGGATTGATACATACTTTCACGTTATATGTATATTATATAGTGTTTTCTTATTATAAAGTTAGTTTGTGAAAATATATTATTAAGAGAAATCATGAGAAAAGACATTTACTGTATTGTATATGTGTATTGAAAAAAAGTCCACGTATAAATGGACCTGTGCAATTTAAATAGATGTTGTTAAAAAATCAATTGTAATTATCTCCAAACTCATCAAGTGGCATACATTAAATATGTACAACGTTTTGAAATCATACCTCAATAAAGAAGTATTTCCAAATGTCTTGGTACATTTAATTTCCATAATAGAGAACTCAAGTACTTCTAAAACGTATTAAATATGATACAAACATCCTACAGAGTCATCATGCTGATTGGATACAGTGACTTCTCTTGTTTTTCAACTACAATCTGTCACTCAGCTTTGCTCTTATGGACAACTCAATAATGTTTTCCTTAAGAGAGAATATTTTATATTTCATGTCTGACTAATGTTGACTCTAAAAGTTTGTTGGACATAAAACCATTTTACAAGGATTTGTAATATGTTCCCCAATTGAACAATTTACAGTTTGTATAAACACATCTTTATTTTCATTGTAAAGCAAGCACATCACTGCAAAGCTATTTAACAAGAGCAGAATAAGAATGAATATGGTCAAAACTGAAAAGAAAATAATATGCTCATCAGCTCAATAGTACCTAGAAAATTTCTCTCAATATTAAACCAACATAACTTCAAGAAATAAAATACAAGAAAGCATTCCCGTTATGTGAAGTAATAGAGTAATAGAAAAATGTCAAATAATCTAAGAAGTTTTGCTATTTCATTGTTAATTTACAAATATTATTATTATTCCTTACAGACTCTAGTCCTTTCTTGCTTTATAATGTATACGACAAATATTTATTATGTGCCTACCAGATGTGAATCAGAGGGGAGTAATTCTCGAGATAAAATCACCGACATAAATGAGCTGACAATAAGGATGCATAGCTACAATAATTAAAAAGAAGGAAACATCCCTGGCCAGAGTGTCAGCCTGTGCAGTGAAGGGTCATGGGTTAGATTATTCCATGTCAAGGGCATGTACCTGGGTTCCAGGAGACAACCAATTTCTCTCTCTCTTTCACTCTCTTTCTCTCACTCTCCTTTCCCACTTCTTCCCTCTTTTCCACTCTCTCTCTAAAAAAAAATCAATAAATATACTAATGTGAGGCTTAACAAAAATAATTTAAAAAATAAGTAAACAAAGAAAACTCTAAATAAAATAACAAAACTGAACTAATGCAAAATAAATTCTGAGAAGGAAATGCAGAGAGAATGCAAAGTAGAAAAACCTTACCAAAAGGTTTTTGGTGGAAGGGAGATGGTTAGGGACTATTCCTGAGATGTTATGCCTCATCAGTCTTCTGAAGGTAAATATGAGAACAGGGGAATAGTTTAGGTGACATGTGTTTCTGATGAAGAAAGCAGCACATTCAAGCCACTGAGTTGAAGTTTTGAACAACCTCAGTTCCCTTAAAGTGTTGGGAGCACTGCAGATAAATGAGGAAATTCCAGAAGTGAAGCAGGCGAAATAAGCATAAGTGGAATTGTAAATAACTACAGGACCCCTCGGTGCAGAAGTCAACCACTTTGGTACTCTTGTACCTTTTAAAAACACAGTCTAATGTTTCACCAGACATTATCTCCTGAAAAAATAAAATTATACATTCTTAATTTATCTGACTCCCTCATTATGATATGAAATAAATAAAGATATTGTTCATTCAAGTATTCCATCCAAGGAAAGTGAATTATTTTTTTTTTATTTTTCATTTTTATTGTTGCACTCTTGACGAACAGTACTTGTTAAACTAAATCTGCTGTCCTATACAAAAATGTAGAGTTACTACTGCTGTGCATTCCATTCCCTGAGCACAGAGGAGTCCAATGAAAAAAATATGGAACAATAACAAGTAGGTATTGCTATAGCTGGTTTGACTCAGGGGATAGAGCATCAGACTGAAATGTCCCAGTTTCGATTCCTATCAAGGGCACATCCCAGGGTTGCCAGCTCGATCCCCAGTAAGGGCACGCAGCAGTCAGCTGATCAATGATTCTTTTTCATCATTGATGTTTCTCTCTCTCTCCCTTCTCCTTTCTTCTCTGAAATCAATAAAAACTATATTAAAATAAAGAAGTAGGTATACATCGCAGCCCTATCTTAGAACTTTAGAAGCAAGTTAATACTTTATAATAAAGTTCATTATGTGTATAACCTATGAATTATACTCATAATGTGACCTACAAATACTGGCATGTGTGTACAAAGATGCAATATACCCATAACATATATTGCATTAAAAATATTTTGTACCAACCTAAATCCTCAGCCTCACTATAGTACATAGATATATTTACTATGACTTTACATAGATTAAAGCCCTACTTAGCTTTTAAAACTTTCTACAGACATCATTACATAAACACTGACAAAAATCATTTGCAGGATACTATATAACAGAAATAGCACATTCAGTTTAGAAGTTGTCTTAAAGATCTGATAACTGGAGACCCCTAGAAGTTGTCATTGTTACAAAAACCTCTGTTATTCGAAAACTTCTGGACACAAAGTTAAAAGGAGCTTGTCCAACTACATAATAAAGCAAAAGTGTATGTTTGTGTAAAAGAGACAATAAAGTCACCAAGTAAATTCATTACTATAAAAATGTTGATAGAGTATTGAGGAAAAAAAATCCATAAAATATATTCATTAAAGTTCATTCCTTTTTTGTTTAAGATAAGATTTTAATTTTTAACAAGTAAAATATTCTCTACTCCTTACAATGTATTTTACATGTTGAAGACTCCAATCTAACCACAGGGGACATATTACCCCCTGACTTCTGTAAAGTATCATTCAAATGCATTGTAAAGAGCATTAATACAATGTTATCTTACATAGACATATCCTATCTAATAAAAGAGTAATATTCAAATTGACTGTCACTCTAACACACAAGATGGCCCATCCCCCATGTGGACACAAGATGGCCACCAAAAGATGGCCAGCAAAGGGAGGGCAGTAGTAGGCAATAAGGCCAGCAGGAGAGGGCAATTGGGGTCAACCAGGCCTGCAGGGGAGGGCAGTTGGGGATGACCAGGCCAGCAGAAGAGGGCAGTTGGGGTGACCAGGCCTGCAGGGGAGGGAAGTTGTGGGGAACCAGGCCTGCAGGGAAGGGCATTTGAGGGGGATCAGACCAGCAGGTGAGCAGTTGGGAGGGACCAAGCCTGCAGGGGAGGGCAGCTGGGGATGACCTGGCCAGTAGAAGAGGGCAGTTGGGGGTGACCAGGCATACAGGGGAGGGCAGTTCTGGGGGATCAGACCTGCATGGGAGGACAATTGAGGGGGAACAGGCCTATAGGGAAGAGCATTTGAGGGAAACCAGGCCAGCAGGGGAGGGCAGTTTGGAGGGGCCAAACCTACAGGGAGAGCAGTTACGGAAACCTGGCTGGCAGGGGAGGGCAGTTAGGGTTGACCAGGCCAGCAGGCAAGGACTATTAGAGGCAATAGGGCTGGAAGGGGAGCAGTTAGTCGAGAATGTTTATATATTTTCAGAAAAACAGCTCCAAGACCATGTGAAATCCTACAACAGAGAATGTTCCAGCTATGAAGATGAGAGGAGAAAGAGTCCAGAGATGGAAGATGCTGATGACACCTTGCCATCCTAACAGTCAGCAGCTGTGCATCGATGCAGGTTTCCCAGGACCAAACCAGAGAGGGTCAGACCTGCAATGCCACCATTTGTCCACCATCCAGAACTGAAATATCATTGCTAATATGTACATTCTAAAAACTATTGGACATTGAAACTGGGACTCAAAGAACTGTTGGTCCAGAAAGAAAGATACTATAGACTTATTCATTTACCTCTTAGCATAGCCATTGTTGCTTGTCTTATTTTTTGTTCTTAATATTTATTTTTAGTCTGCAGATGCAAGATTTTTTAGAGGAAAAGAAAACGGGGGAGATGTCGGAAACCAAATATTGTTCTCACTAAATGGATGTAAACAGGAGGCCAGAAGGCTGGTCAACCTGAATTGCTCTGAAAGGTCAGAGCTAATTACTCACTGTTTAGTTGAAACATTATTGGTTGAAGCAACTTCTATCTGTTTGTTTCATGTTAATTTCTGTTTTGTTATTTCCTGCCTAAAGGCTAGGGGTGTGTCCCAAAGCCTTAATAAAAGGGAGAAAAAGGCCAGAACAAGTGGCAGTCCTTTCCACTAGAGGAAGGCTCCCGCCTGGCCCCCCAATATCGCCAAATTAATGTTTTCTGGCCTCTTTTAATTAGTGTGCGGCCTCCTTCAGAACCCGAACCCTGAACTGGGAACTTGAATCACACGGGACGTGGAAAGAGGTTCCCATAGTTAGGAATCAATCAGGCTGGCAGGGGAATGATTAGGGAAGTTCAAGCTGGCAAGCAGAAGTGATTAGGGGCAATCAGGCAAGCAGGCAGGTGAGCGGTTGGGAGCCAGTAGTCCTAGATTGTGAGAGGGGTGTCTGACTGCTTGATTGGGCCTAAATGGACAATGGGAGAATCCTTGAGGGGTCCCAGATTAGAAAGGTTGTAGGCTGGGCAGAGGGACACCTCCCCGCCCCATACACGAAGTTTGTGACCGGGCCTCTAGTTCCTTCATAAGTGACAATGTTGTGTATATGTATTCACATATATAAAAGGGAGAGGGAAAGAGGTAGAGACATCAATGATGAGAGAATCATTGGTAGCTGCCTCCTGCACATCTCACACTGGGAATCAAATCTGCAACCTAGGCATGTAACCAGATCAGGAATCAAACGGTGTACTCTTGGTTCATAGGTTAGATGCTCAACCACTGAGACTTGCAGGCAGGGCTCCATTTATTTTCTTATATTTTTCCCTCTCTTGCATTACAGGAAGTGTCACAGTATCATTTATATGCTACCAGTCATTGAAGCCTAAAATTCCAGAATTGTATTTCGCTCTTTCCTCACTCATTTCAAATACAGATGGATTTTTATCTAAGGGTTCAGATTATCTGTTTCCTATATTCAACCCTGCCATGACAATTCTAGATCAGACCCTCATTGTTTATCCCCCAAATACTATAATTGTTCCTCACTTATAAAATCTTTTTGATGACTTCCACTGAATGGAAAGGTCCTATTCTTAAGGGTCCCTGGAACTGTTCCTGGTTTAAACCATCCCTAAATAAATCTGTTTCTCACATTCTGCAGAATTCTGCAGAATTGTTGTAGGCATTGTTATAATTAACTAGAGGCCTGGTACATGAAAATTAATGCACTGGATGGGGTCCCTCAGCTCAGCCTGTACCCTCTCACAGTCCAGGAGCTCTCAGGGGTGGGAGGTGACCTGGCAATCAGGGGAAGGCAACACCCCATCACACCTCTGCTGCTGCCAGTGCCAGCAGCACAAACCTCACACAGCCCTGGTTACCTGAGCTTTGGGTGGCCCTGGGCAGCTGGAGGGCTCAGGGGACTGGAGGTCTCTAGAGGCTGGTGTGTGACAAGGGTGCCCTGGCAGGGCTGAAGGGACTGGGTGCTACCATCTTGTGGCTGAGGGCACCACTATCTTTTGAGGGCCAGGCAGTCTATTAGCATGATTCCTCCTTATTGACTGTGGGCACCACCATCTTTGCAACAGTATGAGGGTCAATTCGCCTATTCCCTCTTTATTAGGTAGGATAATAGTGTGACTGATGACCCTATTGACTCTACATTTCTGTCGATATTTTGAAGAATCAAATTGGAACTTTAATTAATTTTTATTCCATTCTTCTATACTTATTTCTTCACAAGATATTTTCTGTATATGAATGCATGAAATGCAGATGATGGCCACTGTCTCCAAAGACCATGACTTTATCTATTTTAAACCTACTTTATTACTTTGCCTCATTTTTAGGTCTCAATGAAGTACTTCCATGAGCTTATCCAGTGCTCAAAACAGTGTCTCATCTAAGCTATCATATTTTTGTTTTTAATATGCTGAGTGTTCCAAAAACACGTATACATACACTCTTTACTAGCTGATAGCTTAGTTCTTTCTTTTCATCCAGACTAAGCTTTGAGCAAAGGAAATTCATCCTAAAATGCTACTGGAAGTTTGAAAATGCAGTTGAAATACAAACACTGCCTTTATAATTATTCAAAATTACCCTGTGACTCCAAAATGTATATACACTTTAACGGCTAATAATTCACTTAATTATGTATATATACTTTAACAGCTAATAATTCATTTAATGTTGTATATGCACTTCAACAGCTAATAACTCACTTAATTTTCACTCCTATTCAGGTTTAACTGATTTGAAATAATGGGTGAGGCCAGTCTAAGTTTTTTTTGTTTTGTTTTGTTTTTAGACTTTTGGTGGAGATACATAAAAGATAAAGTTTACAGTACAAAATTGGCAACAGTTGACATATTGAGGGCACACAAATACCATGAAATGATTATTGATGTTTGCAATAACATTGCTTTGCAATATCAGCAGTACCTGCACTAGGATGGTCATCTATTTGAAAACAGTCAGTGACAAAAAAAAAAAAATCTGTTCATTTCTGATATATTCATTTAAATTTTGAAAATTAAATGTATGTTAATAAACACTAACTTTATAATCATTCAAAGTATGTATACATTTTTGAGACACTCTATATTTTATCTATAGTGTATTTGCTGTGTATACATATGTGTACACATATATGTGTGTATATATACATAAATATATATCATCTTAAATTGTTAGAATATCAATCCTGTGAGTTCAGGGGCAAATTGTTTTGCATTAGTTCTCCTGCCTAACAGAGTTCTTTGCACTTGTCAATTGAGGTAAATTCAAAGATTAAGTGATCCTACTGTTTTCTGTCTTTGTAAGTAACTAGAGTTAAAATGTGTAATCAAATAAGGATGGGCCTAAATACTATAGATTTGCAAGTCAGTTACTTTTACTGTGAAAGTAGATGTATACATTTCACTGCTGCATTAATTTTGACTTCATCATTTCTATATCTCTAGTGCAAACTATATTAAGAGAAAAGTGAAGGTGAAACATATTATTCTATATAAAAAAAAAGTATATGCAAATTTTCCCCTTGGGTGATCATTCCACCAGTAGTTTGACAGCTCGCTATGATGTGTGCTGACCACCAGGGGTCAGCACGGAACATGGCGGCCATTGGTGGATGCAGCTCTGGGAGAAGTGGAGGTGCTGCGGGCCTCAATGGGTCCAAACAATGTGACCCTGCAATGTGACCAGTAGTGGTGGCAGGGGGAGGAACCATCACCCAGCTCCCAGGGAATAAGGAACCCGGGCGGGGGGCATGGCCCCAATTGATTGCCTCAACAGGCAAATGGTAAAGCAGGTGACGGGGCCATGCCAGGCCAAGGTGAGGTGCCATTCAGAACCATGAGACTATGAGGCTGGGGACGCAACCTGGGGCGGGATCTTCACAGGCCATCCCGAGGGACCCCACTCATGCATGAATTCATGCACTGGCCTCTAGTATTTATATATAAAGCATAGTTTAAAAGTTTCTTAATGAATACAGAGTGCGCCTCATTCCCAGAGCTCAAACTTTAGCACTGCCAAACAATTGCTGTAACTTGGAAAACATTCTGGATATTGATATTCAATATTTTTAACCTTTTGTCAGTAGGTGATGAATTAACTCAGCTCCAAGGCTGTTACAGTTGACAGTGAGAGCTGCTTTAACTCATTTCTCACTGCAGGGAGAAGATTCAGATCCAGGGAGAACAGCCAATAGAAGGAAGAAAATGAATTAAAAATAAAATTAGTGCGCTGGTACTTTAGCACTGTTAGGCGTTCCAGAATCTCAGGGATAATTAACATTCTTGATATAAAATATTGATGTTATGCCATATTAAAGCAGTATCACAGTAAGACTTGACAGTGTTTAATGTTTCATAGCAGACTTCTAGCTGGGCATAGAACTTTTCACAAGCAAAGGAATGTAATTTTAGATTAAAAAATATTAAAACCCTCAGGATGGAATGCAATGAACTATTTCTTCCTTTCTATCTTTACTATGTGACTATACTGCTATGCAATGAGACTGCCTCATTTTAAATCACTGCTTGCCAATAGTTTGTAAACTTGAAGTAGTTTCTTGGCCTTCATGCTTCATTCTTTGAAGCAATGAGTAGTATAAATCACCACATTGCCTAAATCAGTTAACTTATCAGGAATTGCAAAATTATGACTTTCTAATTCTTTAAAAGGTTCTGTGTGTATTTTAAAACTCTCCTGCTCTATCTAGTAGTAGGGTTTTAATAACTCTATATTTTAGTCCATAAAGAAAAATTCTTATTTTTTTCATTAAGTATTTATTTTCATGATAATGAATCAGTGTCCTGACAAAATCAGTGTCCTGGCAAAATCAGTGTCCTGGCTGGACCCCACCCATGCACAAATTCATGCATTGGGCCTCTAGTTTAATAAATAAAAGATGTTAGAGTTGCTAGTGCCCTTATATATTTTCAAAGGACAGTGTTAGAAAATCTATACTGCATTACTTATTCAATTCAAATATAAAATTTAAATTATGTTATCATTTCTTCCAAAAATCTATTTCCTATACCAATCCTATATAATGAAGAGCTAAATTATAATAAAAATATTGAATATTGATAGATTATATATGTGTGTGTATATATATATATATATACATACATATATATATATATATACACATACATATACACACTGAGTGGCCAGACTATTATATATATACACATATTGAGTTGCAAGATTATTATGACATATATATATATATATATATATATACATATATATATATGTATATATATATACACAGTGGTACCTCGAGGTACGAGTGCCCTAACATACGAGATTTTTGAGATACGAGCTGTTGAGTGAGCGATTTTTGCTTTGAAATACGAGCAACATTTGAGATAGGAGTAATCGTACGGATTGGCTGGCTGCACATGACCCACCAGTTTACCGAGACTCGAGCGTCTCATAGTTTTCCCACGCCTCAAGGTTATGGAATGAATTAAACTCGTATCTCAAGGTAACACTGTATATATATAAAATCTATCTATCTAAGAACTCTGGTATTTTTATATACTTGATGTTTTAATATATTTTAGTAATCATCTTTTAAAATCATACATGATTCTGACTTACTGCAATAGGTTATATCCAAACTGGCTCCTGTACCTTTTGAATGGACTCCAATATTCTTTTGTAGCTTCCATTCTTTATATTCAACAATATTTCCCAACATTATCTCCTGCACAGAACCTATAATATTTTTTTCTCTGAGGATACCATTAGATCTACTAATGAAAACATTTATACTAATAGAGGAATATGCAAATTGTCTAGGATGCTGTCACAATAACAGTGATGACCAAGCAGCGGGCTGCATAGTGTGACCAGGCTGGCAGAGGGGTTAGTGAGGGATGACCAAATGACTGAACAGAGGGCTTTGTGGGTTGACTAGGCTGGTAGGGGGATTAGTGATGGATGACCAAAGAACTGAACAGAAGACTGCGTGGGGTGACCCAGCTGGCAGGGGGAGAAGTTGGAGGCAACTGGGGGGCAGTAGGGGGGCAGTTGGGGGTGACCATGGCAGTAGAGAGCAGTTGGGGGGTGACCAGGCAGCAGGGGGGGACAGTAAAGGGTGACCAGGCTGGTGGGAAGTAGTTAAGGATGACCACGCTGGCAGAGAGGACAATATGTGGTGACCAGGCCAATGATGGGGGCCAGTTTGGGGCAACTAGGCTGACAGGGGAACAGTTGGGTGCAATCAGGCCAGCAGTGGGAGCAGTTATGGGTGATGAGGCCAGCAGAAAGAGGTGGTTAGGGGTGAGGAGCCAGCAATCACAGATTGTAAGAGGGATGTCCGAATACCAGCAATCAGACATCTTCTGAGGGGTCCCAGATTGGAGATGGTGCAGGATGGGTTGAAGGGATAGCCCCCATCCATGAATTTCATGCTCAGGGCCTCTAGTTTAATAAACAAAATATGTTAGAGTTGCTAGTGCCCCTATATATTTTCAAAGGACAGTGTTAAAAAATCTATATTGTATTATTTATTCAATTCAAATATAAAATCTAAATTATTTTATCTTTTCTTCCAAAAACCTATTTCCTATATTAATTCTATATAATGAAGAGCTAATATGCAAATGGTCATCACACCCTCGTACCTTCAAGCCCTTACACTCTCGAGTCCTTGTACTGGGGCCAGGGAACCTGAGGCTGGGCGAGGGAACCTGAGTCCCCTCCCCCCCCAACACACACACCCCAGCACCAGGCCAGGGAACCGGAGGCTGTACCGGGATATCTGAAACCATGCTCCCAGGGGACATGAGGTTACACCCCTTACCCTGCAGGACTTGATGGGGGTGGGACCAGCTAGGTCTGGGTCTTGCACAATTTAGAGGCACATACTGATGGGTGGGGACTTGACTATGGGTCCTGCGGCATGCCCCAGACTATGACAGGAGGGAGATTTTCATGTGCATTTTACTAATTTTCTTTCATCTCTGACACTTTTATTATAAGGAGCAAATAGTAATATTAAAATATTTCCTGCTGAAACCTGTTTGGCTCAGTGGAGAGAGCGTCAGCCTGTCAAAGGCATGTATCCTGGTTGCGGGCACATCCCCTGTAGGGGCATACAGGAGGCAGCTGATCGATGTCTCTCTCTCATCAATGTTTGTAACTCTCTATCCCTCTACCTTCCTTTCTGTAAAAAAACAATGAAATATATATAAAAAAATATATATATATAAATATTTCCTCAAATTAATTCCCTTTTATTGTGCATGAATTTTGTGCACTGGGCCACTAGTATTAACATAATTACTTATTTTCTTTATTCCAAAATATCAAATATTTTCATGAAGTATATCCATAATAATAATTCCACAACATTGAGATTTTTTCTTTTGCATTTGTTTTTGTTCTTAGATATATTACTTTGAGAATGTATTAACAACTGGACTACTTTTTTTTATGAAGTTATACCACTAAGATTCTATAGAATTTAGCTTTTTGTAATTAATTTTTATACATATCTCCCCATTGCCCCCCCCTCCCTTCCAGGCATAGCCCAGCCACCCAGTTTCTATGTTCATTGGTTATGCTTATATGCATGTATACAAGTTCTTTGATTGATCTCTTATCTACCTCACCTAACTTTAATCTTCCTGCTGTAATTTCACAGTCTGTTTGATGCTTTACTGCCTCTGTATCTATCCTTTTGTCAATTAGTTTATAATGTTCTTTATTATCCACAAATGAGTGAGATCATGTGATGCTTCTCCTTCCTTGACTGGCTTATTTCACTAAGCATAAGGCTCTCCAGTTCCAACCAGGTTGCTGCAAATGGTAAGAATTACTTCTTTTTAATGGCAGCATAGAATTCCATTGTGTAGATGTACCACAGTTTTCTGATTTACTCATCTGCTGATGGGCACCTAGGCTGTTTCCAAATTGTAGCTATTGTAAATATTTGACAAAGGAGGCATCAACATTCAATGGAGCCAAGATAGCCTCTTCAATAAATGATGTAGGGGAAATTGGACGAATACATGAAAAAAAAATGAAACTGGACCACCAACTTACACCAAATACAAAAATAAACTCAAAGTGGATACAGGACTTAAGCATTAGAAGGGAAACCATAAAAATACTAGAGGAATCCAGAGGCAGCACAATCTCAGATATATGCCGAAAGAACTTCTTCACTGATACTGCTCCAAAGGCAATGGAAGCTAAAGAAAAAATAAACAAATGGGACTACGTCAAAATAAAAAGCTTTTGCACAGCAAAGAAAACCATCAACAAAACAAGAAAGATCACTGTATGGGAGAACATATTTGCAAATGTTATCACTGATAAAGGTTTAATCTCCAAAATCTACAGCCAACTTATACAACTTAATAAAAGAAAGATAAACAATCCAATAAAAAAGTGGGCAACGGACCTAAATAGAACCTTTTCCAAAGAGGACAGAAGGAAGGCCAAGAGACACATGAAAACATGTTTAAAGTCACTAATCATCCAAGAGATACAAATCAAAACGACAATACGATACCATCTTACACCTGTCAGAATGCCAATCATCAACAAATCAACAAATGACAAGTGTTAGCGAGGATGTGGAGAAAAAGGAACCCTTGTGCACTGTTGGTGACAATGCAGACTGGTGCAGCCACTATGGGGAACAGTATGGAGTTTCCTCAAAAAACTAAAAATGGATCTCCCATTTGACCCTGTAATCCCACTCTTAGGAATTTATCCTAAGAAATCACAAACACCAATCAGAAAGGATTTATGCACCCCTATGTTCATAGCAGCACAATTTTCAATAACTACAATTTATTTTCAAGTTATTTTGCTTAAGAGATTTTCCCTCTATTTTTTGTTTTGCTTACATATAACATTTACTAATTCAAATATCAAAGTTATCTTATAGGTACATTCACAGGAATCCTTTTCATTCCTATTTCTTCCATTCTGTTTCTCCCTCCCCTTATAATAACTATTTTTAGTTTATCTTGGTGTCCATTTGATATTTGCATGAGGTGTGTGTGTGCTCACTTTTTTCCACTTCCTTATTCAAAGGCAACATAATATATTCTGTTGTGTGTCTTGTTCCCAAACCCTACCCCATCTGTTTAACACTATATTTTGGAAATCACTCCATAGTAGTGTGTAGAGCTTTTGCTCATGATGTTTTACAAAGACATTTCACTATATTTTAAAGTGTAGTTAGTGTATTTAGGTAATTTTCCTAGAAGTCACCATAGTCCTTTTTCTAGCAGTTGTGGCATTTTGTATTTTCATCAGTGATATATTAGACATATTGTAAAAGGAGATATTTTGCCACTCTGATAAATGAGAAATCATGTTTTGATTTTGACTTTCCCTTATTATGCGTAAAATTGTTTCTTTTTACATTTTATGGAGCTATTTATATTTACTTTTCTGTAATTAGTGTCATATTTTATTATTTACTTACTATGTGCTTTTTGGTCTTCAAAGACTTAATTTTGGGGGGATGTCTTCTTTATTGTTGTTTTTTGTTGCTATTGTCAATTCTTACCCACAATATTTTTTTTCTAGTGATTTTCAGAGTGAGTGGAAAGGAGGGTAGAGAGGAGAAAAAGAGAGAGAAACATTGATGTAGAGTAAACACATTAATCAGTTGCCTCTTGCACACACCCTGAAAGATCTAATCTTCAACCCACGTATGTGCCCTTGACAGGAAATGGAACCCACAACCCTTTGGTGTATGGGACAATGTTCTAAATAATGAATCTCATAGGCCACAGTTAGAAATTTCTTATAAATTAGCCTTTGATTATGATATAAGCTTGATGCTTATTTCCCCCACTTATTAATTGTCTTTTGACTTTGATTTTGATTTTTTTGCCATTTATTTATAACTTATAATGTAGTATCACGTAATTATATTTTAATTATCCCTTATTTATTTATTCAATTGCTACATAGTATTGTACAGCTCTATCTTAAAATAAGGGGAAATCATCATAAATAATGATGAATATTTGCTGTAAGAAACAAAATTGAAACAGATTTACTAGTATATATATTAAAATTCCATATTTAGAGATGTGCATGGAATATACAAATAGGAGCTTATTTGATACCTTATAATATGTATTATATCAGAATTTTTTATTCTACACTCTAAAATTAACACTTACATTGCTTCCACTTATTTTTCACAATTAATAAATGTGAAAAATGTATTGGTATCTGCAATAGTCAGATTATTTATATTGTACTACTATTTAGATTAAACTGGTAAATTATTAACATAATCTGATGAAGGAATCAGTACTGTGTTTAACATTTTGTTTAAAAAAATAAAAATAGCTGAAACAGTAAATTTCAGAAAGAGGGAAACACTGTACTCTGGGACAGGGACTGCTGACTAAAAGCAAACCAGGTGAATTTTATTATTGTAACAGCTTTCTGTCTACAAAGATTACCCAGGCTTCAGGGTAGAGCCTCACTGTACTGAGGAGATAAATTTGGAATTAGGGGTAGCAAAGACATCTAGAGTTTGACTTCAAAATCATTTAGAAAAGAGAGGTGTGATCAGAGAGATAGAGAGAGACAGAGACAGAGAGAGCACGCATAGATAGTTCCAGAGTGTTTTATTGATACTAACTTGTACATTATGTGGGGGAACTACCAAAGAACAAGAAAGAACATCTAGAAATAAGAAGTTTGGAGAAAAATCTCTAAGAGGAATATGTACACTGAACAGCCAAATAGATAGTCTTAGAACTAATCTTCAGATTCCTAAGAAGGTTTTTGCCCCCATGGTAGAAAAAAATTTGCTCTAGATTAAAAGTTATCTGAAATATCCTAAAAGATTTAAAAGCAATCCTTGAGAAGAATTGAGGTGAAATAATTTACCAGGACACAGGGTAAATCCCAACCATATTTAAAGAAATGAACCAAAATTTACCAATCAGCAACATATTATTAGTGCCTATTGTCTAATAAAATATTATTTGGCATACAAAAAAGCAATAAAAATTTATAACAAAAAGAAATAAATGAAAAAGGACCAAAAATTAACAGGTGCATTATGAACTGCCATGCAAGAAAGATAGACAAAAACATAAACATATTTAAATATATAAAAATATTCAAACCAAATATTTGAAAAAATGAAAATGTACTGAAAATATGTTACATTAAACTACCATAAAATCAAAATCCAATAATGCAAAAATATAATATCATAAGTTATAACATGTTATATGAAATTTGTTTCTGATGTACTTATTTTAATAGAATTCAAGATTTTATTTTCTTAGGTTTATTTTTTAAATTGATTTTCCTCATTATCAATAATAGAATCCCTTCTCTACTTTAAGTAGCATATCCTACAGAGGAGAAATTTTTCAGTACAGCCAGCAACCATTTGTATAATCTTTTGCTCTATTGAGACAAATATCCTATTTAACTTTTATTCAAAGTAGTTTGTTTTTGTATTTGATTACTTAATTATTATTTTCAATAGAGCTAATGTATAGGATACTATGGATATTTCAGATATTACTAAACTAATTTCTGATCTAAATATATACTATACATAAAAATCTTTGAGTTAGAGTTGCCTCAAGATGGCAGGCAGGTACCTGCTTGAAACACCTATAACTCGTTGCATCATATTTCTCCTATTTGCTTCTCTTCTTATAAATATCTGTTGTCTTAAAATTTGGTATCTTCCCTGACAAATCAGGCCTGTTTCTGACATTAAACTATGAGAGGGAGGATTACTAAGTTGATAAAAATGCTTATTTTACCTCTTCTTCCCTCTCATCCACTGCTGTTATAACTGGCATAATTTCAACTGTTATATTTCTCAATCATCCTCAAATGTATTTATGCTTAACCTTTCGTATACCTTGACTGCATATCCCATGAAATATTAAACATTATTCAGATTGTATGCATGTAAAAAGTAATAATAAATATGTGTAAGCAACATTTGCTCTTCCTATATGAAAATAAAAATAGAAAAAGGATATCTAAAAGGAAGCTTTTTTCCCTACAATTATTTTCCTTTTCCTTAAAAGCAATTGCATTGGCATTTCAAAAAGATGTGTTAACTCAATCAAAAGAAAATAGGTTCAAGCTAAGATCAATTTTTTTTATTAAGATTTATTCTAGTTTAAAGGTCTAAACTGGAAAGTAGAAAAGTGGGTGAAAGTATCAATGAGAAGATGAAAGGGAAAAAAAATCTGTGCAGTTATATTGATAAAAGAACCTGGCTCTTATGTTCCCTGAGTCTCACATTTTAGGAAACCTCATCTAAACCACCCTTCTATTTGATCCACTCCTGTCTTTAATCCATAATTGCTGTCCTTGATCTTCATCTTTTTTTAATATATTAATGGCATAATTCTTAGGATTGTCAATAAGAGAATTAAGGTCAGACTTCTGGAACAAAAATTAAATCTGTCAGTAAGATCAGGAGCATGAATTTCTGGGCAATTTATCTCAGTCACTATTTATGCTTATGAATAATCTCTTAAGCAAAACTGTCTAGACTACGAAGTCTTGACCATAAGTCTTCAAATCAATAGCTATAGCCATAACTTGTGATTTTTTAAATCTAAGTTTATGTTAATGAAAATTAAAGACAGTTTTATGTTTAGTTTCTCACGTGCTCTAGTTACATTATCACTGGTCAATAATAGCCACATATGGTTAGTAATGACCATATTGGAAAAAGTAGATAATAGAATATTTGCATCATTTCAGGAAGTTCTATTAAATAGAGAAGATATATAACACATAATTGTTAAAGTGGAAATAACATAAGTGTGTTTTAAGAATAAAAAGTAATATTGTCTTTTAGATTTCCCAAATGTTACCTCTAAACAATTTTTTTCCTAAATCGCTCTTAAAATGTGGTAGCACAGTTGTATAACGTCAAGTATGTGCACAAAGATAGACTGCTTGGGAACAAACTGGACTTTCACTCTGTACTGAATGAATGTGTTTTGCCAACTTACTTTATCATGTTATTTCTCAGTTTTCTCACTGAAATATGGAAACACTAATAAAAACTCTGGTATAGGGTGTTTTAATTAATGCATGTAAAATAATTCCCAGAACATAGCAATTTCTAAAAAGGTATTAGCTATACTTATGGTAAATTAGAATAATGACTACTTTTCACTTTTAAGTCAATGATACAAATTATTCAACTTTACCAATTAGATTTATGGAACACTATGCATATTAGACAAGTGTTATACATAGAGATTTGAAACATTATAAATTGTTTGAAAATTATAAACACTAAATTCCATAAACTATTTCTCTTATTCACTTATATACAAATTGTGCCAAAGAGAAAAGTGATGGAAGTCTTCCAGCCTTTATTCCATCCACAGTACATTCATTCTAGGCAATCCCTGAGAGAAAGGAATACAATGGTCCTTGCATTCATTTATTCACAATGAATTTGTTTTTAAAATACTATTTCAATTAAAATTCAACTGCAAAGAAAAAAATAGGTAATTTATTTCAAGGACTTATAAAAAAATCAATCCTCATTGTCTTTGAAGTATTTCAGACAGCCATTGAAAGTCTAGATCCAAAGCAGCAAGGGTTATTCTCACGTCTCTTAGCTGCTCATTAGTTTGATGTATTTCTTACAGACACCATTATTACCAGGCTGCTGATCGATTATGGTGCATCACTTGACCTCATTATTAGATTGACTCTAATTATTTTGGGTAGATATTGAGAATTTTATTCTCAGAAGGCTAATGCTAGGAAGGATTTTATCTCTAAATTCTATTTTAAACCTCTCTAAGATATTTTATATAAATGTAGTTAGCAAATATGTAAAGTAATAGCTAAAATTCATATTTGACATAAAACATGTCCAATAGATTTTCTGGAGTATATCCCTAAGGATTAAAAATAATATTCTATAAAATATGTAATTCTATTTTATTAACAAGCCAATGGTGGAACTGATTTGACTATGCTCAAAATAAGAAATTCATAAATCTGGTTCATGGACAAATAAGAATCTAAAAAAAGAATATAATTAAAAATAAACAACAAATAATTTTGTCATTTTTATATAAAAAGCTTGTTTTCCACACACTCATGTAGTTCTCAAATATCAAAATTGCTCTGAAGATAAGGTAATCTTTTCATTTCCTCTTAATTCCAGAGAGATATACTTTTTAAGAAAATTAATACTTAGATATTACTATTTTCATATGAAATAGTGAATGAATACTAGTACATCCTCTAGAAAGATATGCTTGGTTCATGTCAAAGCTCTTGTTTTCTTATTTTATTTTATTTTTTTCCTCTTTTAAAATCAAATTTATTGAGGTGACATTGGTTAATAAAAGTATATAGGTTTCAAATATACAATTCTATAATACATTATCTGTGTATTGTATTGTGTGCTTACCACCCCAAATCAAGTCTCCTTCCATCACTATTTACCCCTCCTTACTTTCTTTTACATCCCCTCCCTCCTTCCCTCTTGTAATCACCATATAGTTGTCTGTGTCCATGAGTCCCCATCTCTTAATTCTTTCATCCTTCTTACCCAGCTCCCAACCTCCTCCTCTTAAATAAGAATCAGAGAAAGGTAATACTATATGATTTCACTAATATGTGCAATCTCCATGAACAAAGTAAACTGACAAAATGGAGACAGACACATGGATATAGAGAACAGATTGTTTCTCACATTTTAAAAGCAAAATATGTAACATGGAGTTGCATCTTTTTCCAGAGTATATTATGCTAGCAAATTTACTAATCTATCTATCTATCTATCTATCTATCTATCTATCTATCTATCTATCTATATTAGTAAGTTATACATATATAATTTAGCATATTGTCTTAGGCTAATGCTTCCTCAGATGCAATGTATGTGACAAAAGTGCAGAAATTGTAAGAAAAGGATTGTCAATGTGACCTACATTTGGATATTCCTTTCATAAATGAACAAAGTAATTTTTGAAAATTACAATTTTAATACATCATTAACTCTAAAGATATTCCTGCACAATATGTTTTTAAATATGCCATTACATTTTCCATGAAGTGTGGAAAAGCAGATTCATTTTCTAACTTGCTCACAGGATTAGAACTTTTTGTAGAATAGATGCTTCATTGCAAAAATAAGGTTATATATTTGGTTCAATTCCCTTTGATAGTGTAAATAAAATATCTACATCCTTGGGGTAAGATAAAGAGGATGTTAGAAAGATCCTGAGATTGTCTATTTGCCAATGTTCTAGAGCTGATGAGGAAGGGGTAAAGACAAATAAATTGCACTGTAAAACTTTTGTATTTATTGGACTCATTTTACAAATGAGGAAGTGGAACAAAAAACAATTAAGTAAATGGCCCACAGCTTACAAGTATGTAGAGTATATTCCTAACCACTCAAAAAAAATTACTTTGTAGGGAACATGGATAGTTAAGGGGAAACAAGGATATCATAAGGCTCAAATTTATGTAGGTGATGCCAAAGAGAAAAGAAGAAACTGAAAAACCAAATATAAGAGAATGGCTAGAAAAAATATATGGTATCCCATAAAAAGCTATTTAAAAATATGCTAGAAAGGACTTTTGGATTTAACAATTAAAGACATTGTAATAAACCTTCACATATACAAACAGAGCAGAAAATCTGCTTTTAGGGAAGTCAGACTCTGAGAAGGAGAGAAGAAAAGGCTGCAATGATCACAACCAGTTGCCTTTTATTAATTCACCCAGGAGAGAAATTAGGGAGTGTGAAAACATGTCAGCAGTGCTAATGGGCATCCCTCCCACACTGAAGGAATCATCAAGAGTGGAGTGGGGAATGAGTCTTCTTCTAATGCATGCTACCTTAAATTGCAACTTCCTTGACTAGTAAACTTCATGACTAACTGGATATTCACTTCTTTTATGGTTTGACATTTCTGTGTCATAGAGACCTTCCTCTATGTCTACATGGTGCTAAACAGAGTTAGAACACATGTTTCTCCTCATGAAGGATTCTTTTCCATTGTGAAACTTAAATTGGCTTCTTCATGCCATTTATACGTGCCATCACATTGTTGGTATGTAGTGTGTTAAAGGACTATATGTAAATTCACTAAGGCATTTATTGACCCATCACAGATTTTATTTCTGTGTCCCACAAACATATTCTTTACATTTGTCTTAATCAGGGTTTTAGCAGTCTTGGATACAGAGGAATAAGTAAAGTAGATTGGAATATAGATGCAGTCAGAGTGTCTATAGTCTTAGGAATGCAAGTTAAGCTTTTAAATAGAGATCAGCAAGCAGTGATATGATTACAAAAATAAAATAATCACACTTGTAGATAATATTAGTTGAAATTTAAAAGTGGGCAGAATATAGGGACACATTTAGACCCTGTTGAAGCAAATGCTAAGATGCTGAGTATCACTGGGGAAAGATGTGTTAGACTATCAATAGGATACTAATTTGGTAAAAATTGGTACATTAAAGCATCTAAGACTAGTAAGAGATGTTAGGAACCTTACTTCAAAGACTGGTTTTCAAAGACTTAAAAATATATCTATTGTAGCTTTAAACCAATCCAAAATCAGAGCAATAAAATTGACTTGCTGCTGAGCCCAATGTTTATTGAAGTAGTATAATGACATAGGACTTAATTAAGGTAATAATCAGATTGTAGTTGGGAAAAGCTAGATGTGGTACAAATTGTTAAGCATCATTTTTAGAATATTACCCCTAAGTATAGTATAGCACATATTGAATAATATTCATATGTGTAAATATTTAAATTTTAAAACTGGGAAGTTTTAAGTACTATCAATTCCCTTAATTTTATAGACTTATTCATGGATTCATAGTTTCATTTATTTAACAAATGTTCAAAGAGATATTAGTAAATTCTAGGAACTATGCTAGATACAAAATCTTTAGCAGCAAAAGCCATGGAGCACATTACTGTTTGTAGTGTATTATAAACTGTTTCCCCCTGAAAATCCCAAGTATTAATTTAATATTCATGCTATCATATTACATTATGATATCAACATATTCAGCAATCATCTAAATAATGCTACTTAAATTTCCCCAATTCTTTTAAGATTTTATTATAAAAGAAATATTTTTTCACAGTTCTGGGTGTTTTAATAACCAAGCACATAATTTTTTCAATAGCTAATGTTCTTAGTGCCTTGAAGTTCCTTCCTACTATAAATTTGTCTTCCAACTTACCTCATCCTCTGATATAATGATAATGATAATATCCTGGGCTTTCACACTACAATCTTTTCATAATCTAAATTTCAAATGTCCTGATTTCTAACTATCACCATCTTTTTTTTAATGTCAAAAACACACTTGATTTTCAATAATTTCTCAGTTCCTCTAGATATGCCATCCTTTCTCAGCACTGTCTTTGAGTTTTCATTTCCCATTGACTCATGCCACATTCCATTGTCCACCACTGAAATCACTTTCTTGAATACAACCTCAAGTTATTCCCTTCCTTCTTGGAAACAAAAAGTACAAGTTTTAAATATTTCAGCATCTGATTAAGTAGATTAATGTGGCTGGAGAAAAATATAAAGCCATACTAATTCTGTTCACTTTAGATTAATGATATTTCATCTCACACAGTCTACCAAAACTGCCTGGAATCCTGCCAGATTTTACTAAATGTTCCTGTTCTGCTTAAAGATTATTCCATGCCCTTGTGTCTGTCTTCAAAGTTTCAATTCACTCTCTTTCCTTTTCTTCTGACTTAATGATTGTTTTCATTTTGTAGGGAATATAAAAGCAATGAGAAAAGTGTTCCAAGAGCTCTTACTGCCATATGCAACATTTCTTCCTCTGTTGGCTGTATTGTTGTCATATAATATAAACCTAAGGATGTTATGATTGTGCTTACAGTTAATGCCAACTCTCCACATTCACCAGAAACCATACTTGCTTACTTACTTCAATATATCAACCCAGATATCAGTTCCTCTTTTGTTCCTATCTGTTTATAATCTCTATGGCATTGCTATCATTATCAAACAGACATAGAGTAATACAGTGGTACCTCGAGATACGAGTTTAATTCATTCTGTAACCTTGCTCGTTATCAAGTTGCTCGTATCTCAAAGCACATTTCCCCATGGAAATTAATTGAAATGCCGTTAATCCATTCCAGCCCCCAAAATGCCACCCCAGTTGTTCTTGTTACATGTTTTTGAATAAGAAAAATGTATTTATAAATGACAAATATTGTATAAAAACATAATAAAAGAGAATGTAAAGGAATAAACTGGTTTTATAAAGTGTATTTACCTACTCATTGCACTCTTAATGCTACAATTTATCCCTAAACTGAATGTAACTTAACTAATCTTCACTGAACTTAATTGCTACTGGTATTTGCATTTTTGGCCGATTTCAAAAAAAACCTTGTACAACGAGGTTTGTCTCTTCCTCCCTTTCAGAATGTTTCTGAAATGGGTGAGGCAAGTTTCATTGAACAGCTCCGATGCACAACCATTAGCAACTTTTTTGGGGTGTTTCTTTTCCACAAAGTGTGACACCCTCTCACACATTCCTAAGATATCCTTTATCTCACTTGTAGAGATCTCCTCCACTTCTTGCTCCTCCTCGAAACCAATTTCTTGGAGAACCTCCGCATGTTGCTGAGACTGCAACTCTTGTAACTCCTCCGTGGTGAGTTCCAGAGAGTGCTCCTCGACGAGCTCATTCACGTCTCTCTCATCCACCTCCAGGCCCATGAATTTTCCCAGAGACACTCTCTCCTCCTCCACTGGCACCTCGGGTTCGAGTCCTTCGAAGGTCCTTTCAGCTACAGCCTCAGGCCACAGCTTCTTCCATGCAGAGGTCAAAGTCCTCCTTGTAACACCCAGCCAGGCCTGATCAATAATTCTGAGGCATATCACGATGTTCAAGTGGTTGTTCCAGAACTCTCGAATGGTGAGGTTTGTGTTCTCCGTCACCTCAAAGCAGCGCCGGAACAGGTGCTTGATGTACAGCATTTTAAAATTAGAAATCACCTCCTGATCCATGGGCTGCAGGAAAGGAGTGGTGTTGGGAGGTAGGTAGACAACCTTTATAAACTTGAACTCTTCGAGGAGTTCATCTTCAAAGTTTGGTGGGTGAGCAGGAGCATTGTCGAGGACAAGGAGGGCTTGCATGGTTAGGTTGTTTTCCTCTAGATATTTCTTAACAGAAGGGCTGAAAACCAGGTTTACCCATTCCACAAAGAACTGTCTGGTGACCCATGACTTCGGGTTTGCCCTCCACATAATTTGCAGTTTATCTTTTAAAATCTTACGGGACTTAAATACTCTGGTGTTTTCTGAATGGTATACAAGCAGAGGCTTGATCTTGCAGTTGCCACTCGCATTGGCACACAGTGTGAGAGTTAGCCTATCCTTCAAGGGTTTGTGGCCTGGCATCACCTTCTCCTCTGCCTTTATATACGTAAGTTCTATTTGGCATCTTCTTCCAGAAAAGCCCTGTCTCGTCACAGTTGAAGACTTGCTGGGGGATATATCCTTTGGCTTCTATCAGTTCGGAAAAAGTTTTGAGGAAATCCTCAGCTGCCTTCACATCCGAACTTGCTGCCTCACCATGCCTGATGATGGAGTGAATGCCGGACCTTTTCCTGAAGTTATCAAACCAGCCTCTACTGGCTTTAAATAAGTCTTTCAATGCTTCATCTGTGGAAGTGCGCGGGGTCTGCTCCAGCAAATCACCGTAAATCATTTGCACCTTCTCACATATGATGCCCTGTGTTAATGTATCTCCTTTAAGCTGCTTCTCCATCACCCACACCATCAGTAGATTCTCCATCTTTTCATGGAGAGAGCTTTGGAGCTTAGAAATTATTGTAACGCCATTAGCTGGCGTTATACCCTTTATCGACTCCATCTGTTTAAGCACAGTGCATATCCTTGAAGTACTACGCCCGTACTGCCTCGCCAAGTCAGCCACTCACACACCTTGCTCATATTTTTCTATGATTTCACTCTTTAATTCAATAGACATCATCCTCTTCTGAGCACTGACCTTTCCACTCACTTTCTTCGGACCCATGGTTATAAAAAATGTGATAAAGTATGTAAATGCACAAAAGATGCTTCGACAATGAGGTAACCAAGCACACTGACTGAGGCCTGGGAAACTATGAGACGCTTGAGTCGCGGTAAACTGGTGGGTCGTGTGCAGCCGGCTGTTCCTCGAGATTACCCATATCTCAAATGTTGCTGGAATTTCAAAGCAAAAAATCACTCGCTCCAAGGCTCGTATCTCAAAAATCTCATATGTTAGGGTACTCGTATCTCGAGGTACCTCTGTATCTCACTATTTACAAACATAAAAATGTAAACAAATCCCTTCATATTGATGTTTTTTCTCTTTTCCTTTCTAGCAAAAAAACAACTCAAAAGCATTGTTGATAATGTTTTCCTCCACTTATTTTCTTTAACACTTGACACAGACTATTACTCATTCTTTTTAGAAAAATGTTTTTACCTAATATAGAGGATAGCTTTCGATTCTCTTGCTATCTCCCTGGCCAATTCTTCTCCATTTCACTTACTGATTCATTATTATTTCTCCAGCTTTCATAATTTGTGGTGCCCCAGGGATCATTCTTCAAGTTTTATATTCTTTATCTGAACTCTTATTTTAGATAATCAGATCTAGTCCTATAAATTTAAATCACTATTACTAAAACCTTTTTATTAATATCTCCCTAAGGAGAAAAATTAAATTGAATTTACACTGTCCCTAATGAGAGGAATTAAGCATTAAAGAACAAAAATTTTTCATATAGGTTTGAACTATGGAAGGCCACAGACCATTGCACTATCAAAGATTTTTCCAGTCCCCAAGAACAAGTTTTTAACTTACTCTCTAATTTTTTTCCTTACTTTCCATTCATTCTACTCTGTTTTCTCAATAGTAAATTAAAAAAACAAAAATAAGTCAGATAATAACTCTAAAATTTCTAATACCATGCCATAAAACTTATATAAAAGTCCATAAACTAGCCTGTAAGAACTTACATGATTTGAACTCGAGTTGCCTTTCTGATCTCAACTTTAACTTCTGATCCGATCACTCAGTTTTAGCTCTACTATCCTCCTTGATGCTCTTTAAATACAAGACGCATTTCTCCATTCAAAGGCACCCAAACATACTCTCCTTTCTACCTGAACTTCCTCATATAATTCCATAATTTCCTCAACTCTCTTTGTTTCCTCTCCTCAAAGTTATTTTGTAAATTCTTCACTCACTACCCTATTTAAATTAGCATTCCATCCACCCCAGTATTCCCTCTTACCTTGTTTTAACCTTTTCTCTGTAATTTTTACCACCATCTGACATGTTCTATTTGCCTGATTAGTTTATATTTATGTCCTCTTTCATGAATTTAATACTCATGCTATCAAATATATTATTTTGTTCACGGTTGTATGTATCCCTAGAAGAATGCAGATGGCCTTACAAATAGGATCCTAATGCTATATAACAAAAAGCTAATATGCAAATGGACTAAACAGCAGAACAACCACTCATTATAATGTGCACTGACCTCCAGGGAGCAGATGCTCATGCAGGAGCTGTCCCTGGTGGTCAGTGCATTTCACAGGGGGAGTGCTGCTCAGCCAGGCTAGTGCAGTGGTGGTGGAAGGATTATCTCCCACCTCTGGACTGTGTAAGGATGTCCGACTGATGGCTTATGCCCGATCCCTAAGCCATCAGTTGGGCATAATTCAAGGGCTCCCAGGCTGCAAGAGGACACAGGCTAGGCTGAAGGATCCCCGCCCCCAAGTGCACAGATTTTGTGTATCGTGTCTCTAATATATATATTGGGTCAACTGCAAAAGTAGGTAAGGCAGATGATATAGATGATAATAAAATGCATAAAAATAGATGGAAAGAAAAATAGATGAAGGAGAAAAGGAGAAATGTAAAGAGAAAGAAGGAGAGAGAGGGGACAGATTGAGAAAAAGAAAGAGAAAATACAGAGAGAATTTCTTCCTAGAAGAAATAACTCTATTATACAGATAGAAAGTAAGTACTATATACATTATGATAGGTTTTTCAGAGATTTTAAAAGTTTCTTTTTTCAAAATAAAAATAATAACTATAGTCTAATCATGAGACAAGCTTCAAACAAACCCAAACTAAGGGACAAAATACATGATCAATAATCCACAGAACAGTCAAGATCATGAAAACAAACAAGCAAACAAACAAACAAACAAACAAAACCATAGACTAATATCCTTTCAGACCAGAGGAGACAACAGAGACATGACAACTAAATGCAATGTGGTAACCTGGTCTGGTTCCTGGGGTATAAAGGATACTTATAGAAAAACTGAATCGCTTAGATTTTTTGTAAGCAAACATACCAACATTAGTTTCTGTGTTTTTATAGATTTACTACTTTAATACAAAGTAATAACATTAAGAGTAACACATGGTTTAAGGAACATAAAGGAACTCATTTGCAACCTTTCTGTAGGTTTAAAATTAATTCCAAATAAGAAGTTCATTCAAATAATTAAGCAGGATGATACAATAGCTTGCAATGTGATAGAGAATATTAATTACAAATAGTATCAGGGAATGTGTCTGGCTCATTTAACAGGAGCCCGGATGAGTGCTACCTGCAGGAAGACCAACCAGTGCAATGATTGTGAGTTGGACTCATAAATCACTCACAATTCTTCATGAAGAATATATAAACTGCTACTAGAAACAAACAAGAACTGAAGAAAGCTTTCTCTGCTTGTTTGGCAGTATCTATCACTCGGTTTTTAATTTTTAGTTTAGTCTAGAAAATGAACTATGAAGAAAACATGTTATTTACCATGGACTGTTCTATGTCCAGCTAATTATTAGATCCTGCTATACTTTGATGTCTCCTTTTGTTTCAGTTTCATGTAACATATAATGATAAGAAAGTGGCTCTCATTTATATTTAGATAATGTAAATACTAAAGTAAAATATTATTCTTTCCAAAACTTATGCATTACTTTAAATTATCATTTTATCAGAATTAAAAACATTTATACTTGCATACTATTAAGGCCAAGCCCTTTAACATAAAATGCAGAATTTTAATATATCAACAAAACTATAAGTATCCTTTGTAAATGATAAATGATATTTTCTGAGCAGCCTGAGTAGTCACAGGTGTCATGTAAGCCCTTTTGGAATCTATGAGCATGGATTATTGTTTATAATTCCTCAAAGCATAAATACAAGCTGCAAGGTGGCATTATTTACAACCTGAGGCATTTTAACCACTCAGAAAGATCTGCCATTTACAGTGAACTTGCAGGATTCTTATATAATATTGTTCTTTATCAGTTAGACTCCAATCTGTTTATATAGGACAAAAGTAATATTCACATAGTCCAGTAAGATCCCATGGGTTTTGGATGAACAAGTATTAAAAACTTACATTAAAAAAGGTGTTTGCTTAAATTGTATATTGAACTGTAAAATGTTGCTAATATATAATAAAATATAATTTTAGGATCTAATGCATTTAATGTAATAATAAGTGATTAATTTATTTACATATTTTTATGGAGCAAGAACAGGTGGGTTAATTAATTGTATCACCTTTGTTACATTTAAAATTCTTCAAAAATTAATTTTAAAAGTTAGAAAACAAAAATAATATAAATTATAAATCTATAATACTCATGGTTGACTTATTTATAAAAATGACTTAAATTTTCTCAGATTAATTTATCAGCATTTAACTATCACAGATCAAAGTAATTACAGATAGGTTTTTTTAATAACTAGCTCTTGCTTTTAATTCTCATGAAATAAGGCTATACAATTAGGACATTTAAAAATGAAATCAAACAAAAGCTACCAAAACAATGAGAGCACAAAGATTTTAGGATAATTAATAGGCAAGTGGATGCTTCTAATTCCCTGAGGGACCTATTTATCTTTTGTGAAGTAAAGTTCCACAAAGTCCTAATAGTAAAAGAAAAGAATTAACTATATAAATATAATTATTATACTATTTCTCTCAGTAAAAATCGCTGCACATAAAGGAATGCCAAGAAAATGTGCACAAGTATTAACGTAGGGCATCACAGGTCACTCTCCAGTAATAGTCCATTAATACATTAACATTGGAGGTTTTTTCAGGGTATAAAAACTAACATTACCTGACTGCATCTATGAAGTGATCACTCCACAGTATAGTCCCTAAAAATGAAATACTTTTTTAAGTGTTTACTTATTTTGTTTTAGGATGAAACAAATCCATAAATGTTCTTGCCATAAGCATGGACTCTCATGATAGGCAGATTTTTAAGACTCTCGTGGACTTTGAAGTGGTCCATGCTAACCTGTTTATTTTAAAGAAAATGGAATTAAGGTTCTGAGAGTTAAATAATGCTCAAGGTTACATACTATTTTCTAGAATAGTGAGTAGACAAACTTCTAACATGATATTGCACCATCCTATACTATATTCTAGGACTTCATGCATGTGGTAGCTTTATTAATATCCTCATCTTGTTATGTGTTGAAGGAATCATGATTTTTTTGTCAAACTCTTCACTTTGTGTTCACATTACAGACATGTACTTCTATGTTATCCGGTTTATTTGAATCCTCCATCCTCAAACTTCAATAGTACAGTTAATCACAAAAAGTTAGGCTTACTGAGTTTATTTTAAAAATGACAATGTCATGCCTAAATTAAAATGCTTGAACACAATTCAGAAGTTTCCTCATGAAATTTGTTATCTTCAGCAATATTTATATGTGCATGTAAATATTTTGTTCTTAGAAAATATGTAACATTTGTAAAAATTTTAAACAGTTTTCCTTAGAGAATTGCTATAATGAAAATGAAGGCCCATGGACTATTAACAAATTACTTTTAGTGATAATTACCTATCACCCTTTCCCTAATATGGGTACTTTTAACACAATTTGTGGACATTTTAATGGCTGAAATGAAAGGTGTGTGTATCAAACCTGATACTTGATCTGACATTAACAAATTATTAATGTTAATAATAAAATTTTTATATATATACTTGAAAAATCAGTCATAAGTCTTTTCAACCAACTACTTCTTTGACATATCATATTTTTCAATGTAATTAAGTATATTCTAATGAGACTATCAAGTCTGTTGTGACATTTTAAAATAATTTTATTATCATACATGCAATATGGAAAGTAGAAAATATAATTGTATAAAAGTGAGCAAAGATAGTCTGATTATGATACAGCCATTAGACCCAAAGCCTTTAACTCTGATTTTCCATTGGTGACAATATGTCCAGGGAGGCTTTTTTATTTGCTTTGTTTCTCAGACTTACCACCCTTAAATTCTCTTTTTTTTTCATATGTAATCATCTATAACCACCCATTTAAAATACAACCAGTGATTGGCTTGGTTGGAGTGGCTCAGTATTTAGACCCTGCTAGCAGCTCTCAACCTGTGGATTATGACCCACAGGTTGAGAACCACTGCTGTAGAGCCTAAGACCATCAGAAAACACAGATATTATATTATGATTCATAATAGCAGCAACATTACAGTTATGAAGTAGCAATGAAAATAATTTTATGGTTGGGGTCACCACAACATGAGGAACTGTATTGTATTAAAGGGTCAGAGCATTAGAAAGGTTGAGAACCAATGGGTTAGAGTATCAGCCCACACACCAAAGATTCATGGCTTCTATTCCCAGTCAAGGGAGTGTACCTGAGTTGCAGGTTTGATCCCTAGTCTTAGTCAGGACATGTTCAGGAGGAAACCAATTGATGTTCCTCTTTCACATCAATGTGTCTTTCTCTCTCTCTTTCTCTCCTCTTTTCCCTTTCTTTCTCTCTTTCCTTCTCTCCCTTCCATTCTCTCTAAAAAAACAATGGAAAAAATATCCTCAGTTGAGTTGAGGTTTAACAACAACAAGAAGAAGTAAAATATAGCCAGTGACTATAATTGTAGGTCACTAAATAATCCACTTATATTTCACTTTTTCTCTATGCGCAGTCTGCCATTTTGTGCAAGTAGATAGATAGTTCATGACCTATGAACTACTTTCATCACATTTCATTTGAATAGTTGAGATTACTTTGAAACAGCAAAAATTGTTTTCTCCATTCTTTCAGTGTCTTTTTCTTCCCTAACTCTACTTTGTTTGATCTGGGGAAATATGTGTATGAGTAATTTGCCTACCCCACTACATCCTGACACACTTACACAGAAACATATCAGTCTCTATTAAGAGTAAATTTAAAATTACATCCTATGTAATAAAAGCCTAATATGCTAAGTGTCTGACCATTTGACTGTCAACCAGTTGCTATGACCACTGGGGGCTTGCTGCTGGGATCTGGCTGATCAGGTCAGACATGCTCTGGAGCCTGCCCACAGCCCCTCCTGGTGCCCCTATTGGCCCTGATGTGCTGGGCAAAATGGGCCTGACACATCCTGGAGCTCTCACTCAGTTCCTCCTTAATCATGCACTGGTGAGATCCCTTGGCCTGGCCTGCACCTTCTCAAAATCTAAGACCCCTCAGGTGATATCCAAGGGCCAGTTTCAGCTCAATCCCTTCAGACCAGGCCATGCATCAGACCTCTAATATAAATACTAATAGTATATGTAGTTACAGAGTGCTATGCTTTTTCTTCTCATAAAATAAAGCAATACAAATAAGACTTTAGACACAAGATCAAATAAAAACCACTAAAAGAAACAGAGCACAAAGTTATTGGGAAAATTAATAGGCAAGTGAACTTCACCCCCAAAATAGTCACCCTTTATTAAGATGCAAAAATAATACTTCAGCTACTGAATTTATGTACCATATATTCCAAGAGATAAACTTTTGCATTTATAATTTCTTTCCTTTTAGTAAAAAAGACACAAACAATATTCATGCTTTAAATGTTTCACTAATTCAAATGCATATCAAGACTTACTATGAAGACAATATGGTATTGTTAGAAGAACAGATGGGTAGATCGATGGAACAGAAAAG